>APFE031360813.1:8964-111370 GCA_000404065.3 Pinus taeda | reverse complement strand
TTTTCTCCATCTTCTCACCTTGTATCTGACAGGGGGGAAATGATGGTCATCTACAAGCTTCAAAGCCACATCAAGCAAGCCTGAGCCACAACCTGCCACACCAGCTTCAGAGTTGTAGCCAGAAACAAAGATGCCTAAACATGCCTTCGGTTGGCGATGTGGGACACTTCCTCTAGCAGAAGACTTACAGCTTCTTGCCAGTTTTGGAAGAGTTCCAGAGACAAAATTGAGGACACTTCCTCTAGCAGAAAACTTACAGCTTCTTGCCAGTTTTGGAAGAGTTCCAGGAATTGCATAAGCATTCCAGAGTTGTTGGTCATCCTTAAACCATCACAGGTTGAGACTTCCCTTTTCAGGTTGAAGTTTACCTTTTATGCGGGGTGAGGCCTCCCTTTTATGGTTGAAGGTTTCCCTCTTTAAAACAATAGGATCACTTCCTCTAGCAGAAGACTTCAGCTTCTTGCCAGTTTTGGAAGAGTTCCGGGAACTGCACTAAGCATTTCAGTGTTGGTGGCTATCCTTAAACCACCGCCCTTTTTTACCAACATTTCATAGAGCACATTCAGCCTAGTGCTGCCATGCATTATTGCACATTTTTTATTACAGCTCTTTTCTTGGACTCATACATAACCCTTCGGATTAAGGGGGGGAATGTTGGACACCTAATCCTAAAGGGTTAGCGTGGAAGCCGAATGGACAAAGCAGTCCAAGGGACCTTGACCTTGGGATGTGAATCCCAACGGTCACCAAATGTACTATAAATGTATATCAGATTGTTAATAAAAATGTACTGCATGATTTATCTTCCTATTGTTTTGGCTGTCCATGTCTGTTTAACACATAATTACTTCAAATTACATCATTTACCATGATAATTTCATAAAGACAACAAGAAAAAGTCAACTGCAGAGAAAACTAGGAGAAATCTGGAAAAACAAGCAAAACTGGCAAAATTCCTCCTATGCGTAGCGCCACTGATTCTATGCGCAACACTTTTTCTAGGCCACTTTTGGAAGGCTTTCCAAAGTCCAAATCAAGTACAGAATAGCTCGTTGAAAAGACTGGTGGGTCTACTTTCTGGAACAACTTGAATTTCTGAATTTCGAGTCCATTTACCCCTCCAAAAATCGAATCTCCCCAAACTGCTTCCTGTGTGGCAAAAAAGTGGCAGAGAGGGCACTTTTTGGGTGTTTTTTGCCCTTTTGAAGACATAGAACTTGTCCAAAATTCTCAACCATTTTTGAGCTTGCATATTTTTTCATGTTGATTACAAAAATATAAACTTTTTTGCAAATGGATGCCCCCAACAAAAGCGCAGTGCCGGTGGCGTTGCACACCTGCTAAAAAAACCTATTTTTTACTTTAAATTTTTTAAAAATGACAAAAAAAGGAAATAGAAACAGAAGAAAACAAGCACCCTTTGCAAATCTATGAGATAGTTTGGAGGATAGCTAGGGTTTGTGTTAGCTATTTAGCTAGGGTTTTTCTTAAAGGAAACTAAAAACATCCAAGGCACCAAAGCAACTTCCCTGAGCAAGGAGGAAAGTTTTACTTACTTGGAACAAGCTTTAACTTGATTTTTAGGAAGTTTGGATGAGTTTTGAAGCATTTCTGGCTTTTGGAATAGGTGCACAGTGCCAAGGAACAGGTGCACAGCACCTGGTAGGTGCGCAATGCATACCAATTTTGTATGGGAAAACTGCAACAGGTGTGCAACGCCGATTGTGTGCGCAGCGCCAAAGCCCAGGTGCACAACGCCAGCAAAATGACTGTATTTTTCCTTTGTTTTGCCTTCCTTCTTGAAAAACATGATTTTTCTCCCTTTGGCTCGTTCAATTCAAACAATGAAGTCTTAAACAAATGGATTGGCTTTTATATTCCTCTCTTTTAATTTTTCATTAACCAAGACCCACTTTTCTAATGTTTTGCTAGCTTTTTCAAAAATGCTCTTTTTCACTTACATTCTGACTTTTACCTTTTTGTAGGTGGACTTTTACATTGACCTTTTGTAGTGCCAGGAGTTTGATTTTGTTACCAAGTCACCAGGAACAGCTATTGAATACTTATTACATATAGAAACGTTGAAATTACATGAAATTTTCACAATAATGGAAAAAGCCCTGTTTTCACCTCAAAAGAGAGTTTTGAGGTAAAAAAGATTTATTGAACATGACAGAAGTAAATTTATGATTTATGAACTTATTTATCCTCCTCATGTGCTTGCTGACCTTTTTATTCAAATTTGGATGACCATGATGACAAACCCTAAGACCTAGTGAGACTAAACCCTAAAACTGATTTTTATAAATGAACTGAAACAAAATGATAGTAAATGACTAAAAAAAATGTGTGAACAGGTCAGCAGGTGAATGTCATGAGAGAAATTGACATGAAACCACATCCATCAGTTGATCCATGACCTAATGGAATGTAGCTTATCGGATGGGACACCTAATATGCATGCAAAAAGAGCAATTTGATCACTGATGGAAGTGTGAAGACACTGACACTAACATTGGCTCCAATGGGGATGGTAGCTCCTGGGAGGTGCCAAGAACACCATAGACCAAGTGCCTCATCCATTGGGCAATATGGTCTACCAGCTGCAAACTCAAAACAACTCATACCAATCCAAACATACACATACTGCAAACTGTACATAACAAACACCGGAGACTGACATGCTACCTTTGGAAACTTATTTATGCACAGTTCTACCCTACTTTGCTACAAAATCAATGGATCAAGTGATGTTGTAATTCCATATCAACCATTCAAGTCACTGCGACAAAGAAGCTACTTGGAAATGCTTGAACCAGGACACAACTGGAAATTCTTCCAGCAATATATACCCATAGTAGCTCTGGCTCTGTAACAAGCAACCTGGTTTTTCTTTGAAATTAAAAATATATTCCATATATGCAGCTATAGGATTATAGAAACCAGATTTTGTCTGCTGCCCCAGCTCATTAACATATGCTCTTGTCTAGAGATTGTCACATCCTCGCTGTAAATCATAACATCCTTCCATCCAACCATCTAAAGGCAGACTTATCTTTTCTTCTCTAGGAGGAGGGAGAATTTCCAAGAACTATTTAGGGTCTTGGAATTCATGTGATCTAATTTGAACATCCAATAATTCAATTTCATTTTCCAATATTTCAACCACTAAGCCAAGAAAACAATATTTATTCTCAGGTGTGAGTCGGCTAGATTTCAAGGTAAGAAACAACGATTTTACAAAACTCTGATCAATCTAAAATTTTGCTATCTCATCCCTTAAAAGAAATAACATTTCACTAGATAACGGATTTTCCACATACCCCGTCATCGATGATTACCATCAACGTTTTGAAAACTGGATTCTTTGGCAGTGAAGTCGAAGCTCAGGATCTTGAACATTGGAGTCATCAGGTAAATTATTTTAGCCTTCATATGTGTCTGACTGCTGTCCACCATCAGCAATCACATCTCCAACTTGAAGGATCTTTCCCAGAGAATATTTGTCACCTCTTCCCCAGTATGGTTGCCACTATGTTAGTGCCTAAATCTACCTCAGGCTTAAGGAAGGCAGTTCTAGGGTAACATCAAACCACGCTTAACCTGGTAGCTAGCCATACCAAGTTAGAAGAGGGCTCTCTCCTTGTCAATCTCAATTCAAATATGGAAACTATGGCTTGAGATGACTGAAATGAATGTTGATTTTAGGCTAGGTATATTAGGTCAGAGGATTTTGTTTGATTTTGATGGTTGGTTGCTGGATCAATTGGAGAAGGCAGTTTGGATCCGGGAAATCAACTCAAGAATACAGTCATGTCTTGTGGGGCAGGGTAGATAAGAGCTTATGTACTAGCAAAGGATTGAGATGGTAGAGTAAGACAACTGAGGAGTTAAGGAAGGCATAAGAGGCTATGAATCCTCTTTAAACAATAGAAAACATTGAAAACTAAATGCAATCCCAAGACAAAGCACTGTAAATCTAGTGTATTTTGTCTATTCACCTTGATTCATTGTAGTTTAGAAGAAAGAGAGAAATGTGGATACATGTAAAACATCAGAAAACTCATTACAAATAAGAAACAATACATAAAACTCACTGTCACAAGAATCCCACAAATATAGCTGTGAAACCTAGTTTTATACCTTGCCAACTGCTGATACAAAATGTTCAGTGTGTCCAACACTTCTGCCAAAATCCAACCTTTTCAAATGAATCAAAAAGTACATGATATAAGCAAAGAAACTACTCAAGATAACTATCAGGGTTTAATCCATTAGAAAAGGAGTGGTTTCAACCATATCTAAACTAAGAAGAGGAATATGAACAGTGGAACAACTTGTCTCTAAAACCAAGGAAACCAATTCATTCAGTTCAAAACCACCTTTGACTTGATGTATCTGCCCTATTAAGTGTTTTACATCCATAATTACATCAAATTACATCATCTACCATGATAATTTCACAAAGAGAGAACTAGGCAAAATCTGGAAAAACAGGTAAAACTCACAAAATTCCTCCTATATGTAGTGCCACTGATCCTATGCGTAGCGCTTTTTCTAAGCCACTTTTGGAAGTTTTCTCGAAGTCCAAATCAAGTGTAGGATAGCTCGTTGGAAAGCAGTCTACTTTCTGGAACAACTTGAATTTCTGAACTTCAAGTCCACTTACCCCTCCACAAATCGAATCTCCCAAGACTGCTTCCTGTGTGGCAAAAAAGTGGCAGAGAGGGCACTTTTTGGGTGCTTTTTTCCCTTTGGGAGACCTAGAACTTGTCCAAAATTCTCAGCCATTTCTGATCTTGCATATTTTTTCATGTTGATTCCAAAAATATAAACTTTTTTGCAAATTGATGCCCCCAACAAAAGCGCAGCACCACCGGCTGAAAAAACCTGTTTTTTACTTTAAAATTTTCAAAAATGACAAAAATTGCTTTAAATTTCTTGAAATTTGGCATGAGTGATCCTTGTTAGGTGCTTTGATGAGCCAACGATGCCTCAGCCAATATCTTGAGTTTATCTTGCTCTTTTTTTCTCCTCAAAGCTCTTTTTAGCTTGGCCTTTAACCTCTTCACCCTTGTGTTGTAAATTTTGTTCCGGGTTAGGTAGTGATCAGGCATATGGCGCAAAATTTTCTTCTCTTTGTTGGCTTTCTCAAGCATCTTCTCAAGGTGAATGTTCACCCTCTCCAACCATGATTCCCGGTCATCCTCAATTTCTCGCTCAAGGGAGGTCATCTTGGTCTTTCTCTTCTTTGCCATTTGCCTATTTTCTCTAATCATTTGTAGTTCCATAATAGCTTGCTTCTGTGTCAGTTGCTTGTTTTCCTGCTCCAAAAAGTTGATGATCCATTTGGCCCTCTCAAGATCAAGTGATAAGGCTTGTATTTCAACCTCCTTCTCTTTGATAATCATGTCTTTGAGTCTTGGCCTTTGAGAGCCCAAATAATAGATATCCTCCTCAATCAAAACAAAATCTCTATCTTACCCTTCAGGAAGGACCTCCTCATGCATCCTTTACTTCCCTTTGTCTTTGCTCTTTGACTACTGGCCAACCTGTATAGTCTGAGAAGAAGGCAAAGCCTGTTTCACCCCCGGTGAAGATAACATTTTCCTGTGGTCTGGTGAAGAAAACGAGACCCCTTCCACCCCTGGTGAAGATAATACTCGTCTGGCAACAACAAAAAGCCTCCTGGTGACTCTCTCATAGGTGACAAACACTGGCACACCTGTAGTTTTAGTATCATGAACATCTGCTTGTCCTGATGGCCCTCCTTCCTCTTGAGGCACTGATGGAATCACCTGAGGGCCTTTGAAAATCTCATGGGCAATGAAGGTATCCCATGATATGTTCAACAAGCTTAGCTGATGCAAAACAACAATTTTAATCAATGAGAAGTAGTAAATGTTGTTGAATTGTTGAGGAAAAGGTTTCCATTGCACAAAGGAGCCATCTTCTCAATATTCCTGCATATAAAGTATGGGAGGTTCATCATCCTCACTCTTGTGAAATGCATCAACAATCTGACATGATATGTATATAGGCGAGAAAACCTTCCTTCACAGGTGAAATACTTGATGATGAGTTTCATGAGAGGAGAATAAATGTTCTACAAGTACTTGAAAGGAAAAACCCTGCTGATCTGCCTGTGATATCCAGCCTTAATGTAAGGCTCATAATGTTCTCTGCCCACATTCTACCCCTTATTCCACTGTTCACCTACATTAGGGATGCCTATTGTTGCTGCAATGGTGTCAGGTGTCAAGGTGAAAGAGACACTAGCAAGGTTCACCTGGCCATTGTGGAGATGAAAAAAAAACAACCCACCAAGCTCATGATGATATTTCACCCTCTCTACCATTTCACAACACTGATAACAAGATTGGTGTTTAAAGAAAGTTACAGCAAGAGGGCAAGCAAGTAATTAAGTAAGAGTGGTAGGCTCCTCCCAGATGATATTTCCCCCTTTATGTGGCTTTCATGGTACATGAGCTTCTCTAGAAGAATCACTGAGATTTTCCTCCTCCCTCTCATAGTCGGAATTTGGCTCCATGCTTATGAATGTGAAGCGAAAACAGATGAGTATGAAGAGATTTTGAAATATGAGGTGAGTGGTGTGTATAAGGAAGTGAATGCTAGGAGGAAGGGTTTCTTTGGGAAATGAGGGGAATGAATGGTATTATCAATGTAGAATGAGGGGTTTGATAATGAAGTGGATATAGTGAAGGAATAGGAAGTGGGAGTTAGGGTTTGGGAACAGGGTATAGGTTTAGGGTTTGGTAAATGGGAGTGGGTTTTGGGGAGTGAAATTTGATGATTTTGGGAGAGGGAAAGGGATTTAGGGAAAATGGATTAAGGAAATAGAAATAGAAGAAAACAAGCACCCTTTGCAAATCTATGAGACAGTTTGGAGGATAGCTAGGGTTTGTGTTAGCTATTTAGCTAGGGTTTTGCTTAAAGGAAGCCAAAAACATCCAAGGCACCAACGCAACTTCCCTGAGCAAGGAGGAGTGTTTTACTTACTTGGAATAGGCCTTAACTTGATTTTTAGGAAGTTTGGATGAGTTTTGAAGCATTTTTGGCTTTTGGAACAGGTGCGCAGTGCCAAGGAAGAGGTGTGCAGCACCATGGAACAGGTGCGTAGTGCATACCAATTTTGTATGGGAAAACTGCAACAGGTGCACAACGTTGATTGTGTGCACAGCGCCAGCAAAATCACTGTATTTTTCCTCTTTTTTGCCTTCCTTCTTGAAAAACACAATTTTTCTCCCTTTGGTTCGTTCAATTCAAACAATGAAGTCTTAAACAAATGGATTGGATTTTATATTCCTCTCTTTTAATTTTTCATTAACCAGGACCTACTTTTCTAATGTTTTGCTAGCTTTTTCAAAAATGCTCTTTTTCACTTACATTCTGACTTTTACCTTTTTACAGGTGGACTTTTACATTGACCTTCTGTAGTGGCAGGAGTTTGATTTTGTTACCAGGTCACCAGGAACAGCTACTGAATACTTATTACATATAGAAACATTGAAATTACATGAAATTTTCACAATAATGGAAAAAGCCCTGTTTTCACCTCAAAACAGAGTTTTGAGGTAAAAAAGGTTTATTGAACATGACAAAAGTAAATTTATGATTTTATGAACTTATTTATCCTCCTCATGTGCTTGACCTTTTTATTCAAATTTGGATGACCATGATGACAAACCCTAAGACCTAGTGAGACTAAACCCTAAAACTGATTTTTATAAATGAACTGAAACAGAATGATAGTAAATGACTAAAAAAATGTGTGAACAGGTTAGCAGGTGAATGTCGTGAGGGAAATTGACATGAAACCACATCCATCAGTTGATCCATGACCTAATGGAATGTAGCTGATCGAATGGGACACTTAATATGCATGCAAAAAGAGCAATTTGATCACTGATGGAAGTGTGAAGACACTGACACTAACATTGGCTCCAATGGGGATGGTAGCCCCTGGGAGTTGCCAAGAACATCGTTGACCAAGTGCCTCATCCATTGAGGGCAATATGGTCAACCAGCTACAAACTCAAAACAACTCATACCAATCCAAACATACACATACTGCAAACTGTACATAACAAACACCGGAGACTGAAATGCTACCTTGGCAGCTTATTTATGCACAGTCCTACCCTACTTTGCTACAAAATCAATGGATCAAGTGATGTTGTAATGCCATATCAACCATTCAAGTAACTGCAACGAAGATGCTACTTGGAAATGCTTGAACCAGGACACAACTGGAAATTCTTCCAGCAATATATACCCATAGTACCTCTGGCTCTATAACAGGCAACCTTGTTTTTCTTGTAAATTAAAAATATATTCCATATATCAGCTATAGGATTATAGAAACCAGATTCTGTCTGCTACCCCAGCTCATTAACATATGCTCTTGGCTGGAGATTGTCACATCCTCGCTATAAACCATAACATCCTTCCACCCAACCATCTAAAGGCAGCCTTATCTTTTCTTCTCTGGGAGGAGGGAGAATTTCCAAGAACTATTTTGGGTCTTGGAATTTGTGTGATTTAATTTGAACATCCAAAAATTCAATTTCATTTTCCAATATTTCAACCACCAAGCCAAGAAAACAATATTTATTCTTAGGTGTGAGTCGGCTAGATTTCAAGCTAAGAAACAATGATGTTAAAAAACTCTGATCAAACTGAAATTTTGCTATCTCATCCCTTAAAATAAATAACATTTCAATAGATAACGAATTTTCCACATACCTTGTCATCGATGATTACCATCAACGTTTTGAAAACTGGATTCCTTGGAAGTGAAGTCGAAGCTCAGGATCTTGAACATTGGAGTCATCAGGTAAATTATTTTAGCCTTCATATGTGTCTGACTGTTGTCCACCATCAGCAATCACATCTACAACTTGAAGGATCTTTCCTAGAGAAGATCTGTCACCTCTTCCCTGGTATGGTCGCCACTATGTTAGTGCCTAAATCTACCTCAGGCTTAAGGAAGGCAAGTCTAGGGTAACATCAAATCACACTTAACCCGGTAGCTAGCCCTACCAAGTCAGGAGAGGCTCTCTCCTTGTTAATTTGAATTCAAATATGGAAAATAGGGCTTGAGATGATTGAAATGACTGCTGATTTTAGGCTAGGTATATTAGGTCAGAGGATTTTGTTTGATTTTGATGGTTGGTTGCTGGATCAATTGGAGAAGGCAGTTTGGATCCGGGAAATCAACTCAGGAATACAGTCATGTCCTATGGGGCAGGGTAGACAAGAGCTTATGTACTAGCAAAGGATTGAGATGGTAGAGTAAGACAGTTGAGGAGTTAAGGAGGGCATAAGAGGCTATGAATCCTCTTTAAACATCAGAAAACATTGAAAACTAAATGCAATCCCGAGACAAAGCACTGTAAATCTAGTGTATTTTGTCTATTCACCTTGATTCATTTTAGTTTAGAAGAAAGAGAGAAATGTGGATACATGTAAAACATCAGAAAAACTCATTACAAATAAGAAACAATACATAAAACTCACTGTCACAAGAATCCCACAAAAATAGTTGTGAAACCTAGTTTTATTCCTTGCCAACTGCTAATACAAAATGTTTAGTGAGTCCAACACTTCTGCCAAAGTCCAACCTTTTTAAATGAATGAAAAAGTACATGATATAGGCAAGGAAACTAATCAAGCTAGCTACCAGGGTCGAATCCATGAGAAAATCGGTGGTTTCAACCATATCTAAACTAAGAACAGGAATATAGGCAGTGGAACATCTTGCCTCTAAAACCAAGGAAACCAATTCATTCAGTTCAAAACCACCTTTGACTTGATCTATCTACCCTATTAAGTGTTTTACATCCATAATTACATCAAATTACATCATCTACCATGATAATTTCACAAAGAGAGCAAGAAAAAGTCAATTGTAGAGAAAACTAGGCAAAATCTGGAAAAACAGGCAAAACTGGCAAAATTCCTCCTATACGTAGTGCCACTGATCCTATGTGCAATGTTTTTTCTAGGCCACTTTTGGAAGGCTTCTCGAAGTCCAAATGAGGTATAGGATAGCTCATTGGAAATCTTGATGAGTCTACTTTCTGGAACAACTTGAATTTCTGAATTTCGAGTCCATTTACCGCTCCAAAAATATCTCCCAAGACTGCTTCCTTTGTGGCAAAAAAGTGGCAAAGAGGGCACATTTTGGGTGTTTTTTTCCCTTTGGGAGACCTAGAACTTGTCCAAAATTCTTAGCCATTTTTGAGATTTCATATATTTTCATGTTTATTCCAAAAATATAAACTTTTTTGCAAATGGATGCCCCCAACAAAAGCGCAGCGCCACCAGCTGAAAAAACTTGTTTTTTACTTTAAAATTTTCAAAAATGACAAAAATTGCTCTAAATTTCTTGAAATTTGGCATGAGTGATCCTTGTTAGGTGCTTTGATGAGCCAATGATTCCTCAGCCAAGATATTGGGTTTATCTTGCTCTTTTTTTCTCCTCAAATCTCTTTTTAGCTTGGCCTTTAACCTCTTCACCCTTGTGTTGCAAATTTTGTTCCGGGTTAGGTAGTGATAGGCCATATGGCACAAGATTTTCTTCTCTTTGTTGGCTTTCTCAAGCATATTCTCAAGGTGAGTGTTCACCCTCTCCAACCATGATTCCCGGTCATCCTCAATTTCTTGCTCAAGGGTGGTCATCTTGATCTTTCTCTTCTTATTCATTTGCCTATTTTCTCTAATCATTTGTAGTTCCATAATAGCTTGCTTCTATTTCAGTTGCTTGTTTTCCTGCTCCAGAAAGTTGATTATCCATTTGGCCCTCTCAAGCTCAAGTGATAAGGCTTGTATTTGAACCTCCTTCTCTTTGATAATCATGTCTTTGAGTCTTGAGCTTTGAGAGCCCAAATCAAAGACATCCTCCCAAATCAAAACAAAATCTTTGTCTACCCTTCAGGAAGGACCTCCTCATTCATCCTTTGCTTCCCTTTGTCTTTTCTCTTTGACTACTGGCCAACCTGTATAGCTGGAGAAGAATGCAAAGCCCCTTTCACTCCCGGTGAAGATAACATTTTCCTGTGGTCTGGTGAAGAAAACGAGACCCCTTCCACCCCTGGTGAATATAGTACTCGCCTGGCAGCAGCCAAAAGCCTCCTAGTGCCTATCTCATAGGTGACAAACACCGGCACACCTGTAGTTTCAGTCGCATGAACATCTGGCTGTCCTAATGGCCCTCCTTCCTCTTGAAGCACTGATGGAATCACTTGAGGGCCTTTGAAAATCTCATGGGCAACGAAGGTATCCCATGATATGTTCAACAATCTTAGCTGATGCGAAATGACAATTTTAATCAGTGAGAAGTAGTAAATGATATTGAATTGTTGAGGAAAAGGTTTCCTTTGCACAAAGAGAGCCATATTCTCAATATTCCTACATATAAAGTATGGGAGGTTCATCATCCTCACTCTTGTGAAATGCATCAACAATCTGACATGATATGTATATAGGCGGGAAAACCTTCCTTCACAGGTGAAATACTTGATGATGAGTTTCGTGAGAGGAGAATAAATGTTCTGTAAGTATTTGAAAGGAAAAACCCTGCTGATCTTCCTGTGATATCTAGCCTTAATGTAAGGCTCATAATGTTTTTTTCCCACATGCTTCCCCTTATTCCACTATTCACCTACATTAGGGATGCCTATTGCTGCTGCAATGGTGTCAGGTGTCAAGGTGAAAGAGACACCAGCAAGGTTCACCTGGCCATTGTGGAGATGAAGAACAAACAACCTACCAAGCTCATGATGATACTTCACCCTCTCTACCATTTCACAAAATTGATAACAAGACTGGTGTTTAAAGCAAGTTACAGCAAGAGGGCAAGCAAGTAATTCTGTAAGAGTGGTAGGCTCCTCCCAGATGATCTTTCCCCCTTTATGTGGCTTTCTTGGTACATGAGCTTCTCTAGAAGAATCACTGAGAGTTTCCTCCTCCCTCTCATAGTTTGAATCTGGCTCCATGCTTATGAATGTGAAGTGAAAATAGATGAGTATGAAGAGATTTTGAAATATGAGGTGAGTGGTGTGTATAAGGAAGTGAATGCTATGAGGAAGGGTTTCTTTGGGAAATGAGGGGAATGAATGGTATTATGAATGTGGAATGAGGGGTTTGGTAATGAAGTGGATGTAGTGAAGGAATAGGAAGTGGGAGTTAGGGTTTGGGAATAGGGTATAGGTTTAAGGTTTGGTAAATGGGAGTGGGGTTTTGGGGAGTGAAAGTTGATGATTTTGGGAGAGGGAAAGGGATTTAGGGAAAATGGATTAAGGAAATAGAAACAACACAAAACAAGCACCCTTTGCAAATCTATGAGACAGTTTGGAGGATAGTTAGGGTTTGTGTTAGCTATTTAGCTAGGGTTTTGCTTAAAGAAAACCAAAAACATCCAAGGCACCAAACACAACTTCCCTGAGCAAGGAGGAATTTTTTACTTACTGGGAACAAGCTTTAACTTGATTTTTAGGAAGTTTGGATGAGTTTTGAAGCATTTCTGGCTTTTGGAACATGTGCACAGTGCCAAGGAATAGGTGTACAACTCCTGGTAGGTGCACAGCGCCAGACCAATTTTGTATGGGAAAATTGCAACAGGTGCCCAGTGTCGATTGTGTGTGTAGCGCCAAAGCCCATGTGCACAGCACCAGCAAAATGACTGTATTTTTCCTCTGTTTTGCCTTCCTTCTTGAAAAACATGATTTTCTACATTTGGCTCGTTCAATTCAAACAATGAAGTCTTAAACAAATGAATTGGCTTTTATATCCCTCTCTTTTAATTTTTCATTAACCACGACCCACTTTTCTAATGTTTTGCTAGCTTTCTCAAAAATGCTCTTTTTCACTTACATTCTGACTTTTACCTTTTTGCAGGTGGATTTTTACATTGACCTTTTGTATTGGCAGCAGTTTGATTTTGTTACCAGGTCACCAAGAACAGCGATTGAATACTTATTACATATAGAAATATTGAAATTTTTACAATAATGGAAAAAACCTTGTTTTCACCTCAAAACAGAGTTTTGAGGTAAAAAAGATTTATTGAACATGACAAAAGTAAATTTATGATTTTATGAAGTTATTTATCCTCCTCATGTGCCTGCTAACCTTTTTATTCAAATTTGGATGACCATGATGACAAACCCTAAGACCTAGTGAGACTAAACCCTAAAACTAATTTTTATAGATGAACTAAAACAGAATGACAGTAAATGACTAAAAAAAATGTGTGAACAAGTCAGCAAGTGAATGTCATGAGGGAAATTGACATCAAACCACCTCCATCAGTTGATCCATGACCTAATTGAATGCAACATCGGATGGGACACCTAATATGCATGCAAAAAGAGCAATTTGATCACTGATGGAAGTGTGAAGACTCTGACACTAATAGTCTGTACTGGAAAATTTGAACCCTCAACAAAGAGAAGTATTCTGGAATTACTATGCATTTTACTTTTGTCAATTGCATGCAATTATGTTATGTTAAGCACTAGGTTTATGTTTTATTGCTAATTTGATGAGTGAATATATATGTTTTCCTTTGTTATATGAACGCAAGTCGAGATATATGTTTTGCGAAGACAATATTAATAGCATGGTAGAATTTGTGAACACTTAAGATAATTTAGGAAACTATACAGAAAAGTAGTTACAGAGGTGCGTAAGTGCCTGAATCGCTTGTTAGGGTTACGCGAAGGACGATCGCAGACCTTCGCAAAAGTTCTGAAAGACTAATAAAGGAGTACTTTGATCAGCCCTAAAGGCTTATCGATCTATGTGAAGGCAGAGTTAAAGTGTAAAACCAACATTGCAACCATCGCAGGGTGCGAATACTTGGTTCTTGAATCCCTCCATACTACTTCGGGTGAGACTTCAGTCCGCACTTCACGGGCTGATGACGAAAGGGCCAGTAGTGTAGGGGTTTGCTTGGCTAACTAACATTGAACCTGGGTCAGGGCCCATCAAGCCAAAAAATAGTTTTGTTTTCAGGACCAGGATCTACATAATGAGATGTGTGATGTCTCATCATTGGAATCCAAATAAGAAGGAAACTGAAGATTGGTTGGATAGAAAGATCCATGAATTCACAGCACAAGAAGACAAGAATCCGCGATTGACGAAATAACAGTGGTTGGACTGATATATGTACATAAAGATACAGGAAATATTCTTATGTTCCTTCCCGGTTGAATTATACGAGTGGATTGTGAAGTTGGCAGACGACCAAGGGAGGTGGAGCCTTGACGGTCCAATTGTCTAGACCCTGGAGTTAGTGTGGAAATTGGAAGCCTCTGAAGATAAGATCATGCATGTTGTCGATCATTGGCTTGACTGTATCATAGGAGGGTTTGTGACAAAGTTCACGGTCGATACTTCGGTCAATTACAACGAAGCAGAGCACCACTTCTTCAAGGGGTCACGAGGTAAGTATTAGAAATCGTTAAATACTTGGATTAAGATGCTCTTGTGTGAAAAGTGGGTTATGCAGTTACCTTGACGTTTGGGGCTACGCGAAGTGGAAGGAATTTTAGGGACGGAGGAAGAAAAGGTATTGAATACGACCTGCTAATTGAGCCTCCTCTGAGTGACGACAAACGAGCAGCACAGGGTTCTTCGTTGAGCACTATTCAGTTGATAAGACAAGGGTTCTCGCGAATACCTACACCGCATCCATCCTCATCTCATCCATCCACATCACCTCCATCCTCATCTCAACCATCCACATCGCCTCCATACTCACCTCCACCGCTTACCCCCTCACTTACACCACCGCCACCTCCACCACCATTCAACATGGCGAACTCCATACAGCTACCTGTGTTCAAGGGAGTAGGAAATGAAGATTCGGACCAGTTTTGGTTCGTTGTGAAAGCTATATGGGAAGCTCAAGGTATCACGGATGATCAAATGAAGAAAGAAACATTGGTTAGTGCTTTATAGGACCGCACACTAATGTGGTACATTAAGTACAATACTAATAACCTGACATCCACGTTAGTAGACATCCAGACTGCACTAAATAGGGAATTCAGTAGACCTAAGTCTCAAGCGAAATCCATTGTGGGATTCAAGGAGATCATGATGAATCCTGGAGAGACGCCTAAGATTTGGATCAAAGATTAAAGTGTATGATCTATGAAGCCAACATGATCTGACTGATGCGCAACACCACGAATGGTTTGTTGCCTCACTCCTGCCTCACCTAAGGGTTTAATTTTCACAACAGAAGATTGAGACCCAGGTGGAAACGCTGGAAATTGCGATCAGATTGCAAGAGACACCAATGCAGGATGTTAATCTAGGGGTTCAACATATTCATGTGCAGTTGTAGAACCTTTGCCTCGAAATGCAAAGCTTCAAGAAGGACAGAACATCTCGGCCAGAGGCATGCGAAGAAGTCTGGTGCCTGAAATGTAAAGTTCACGGGCATGACAAGGATCATTGTCCAATCTTTTTAAATTATGTTGTAGCCAGGGGACCGATGCCTCTAAGGTCGGAGGCTACAGCAGGGCCAAGTACAGGACCCGCGCTATGGTGTGCTATCTACCAAGTAACTGGGAAACATGCGAGCGACAATTTCCATTTGTTGTAGAAATTCATACAGACACCACAACATCTCTTCTGCAATTTTTGTTAATCAGTGGGGCATGACGAGTGTAATTGTTGTAGTCATGAATTAATGATGGACATGTCACCTACATATAGGGTGCAAGCATAAACGCGACCTCCGGACCAAGGCGCTGGAGGAGTGCGAGGTGAGTATCAGGGGCGCGACCAAGGCCAAGGTGGAGGGGGACCTGGTAGTGGTTGAGGGAAGCTTATTTATTATAATTGTGGAGGACCAGGACACTACACGAGAGACTACCCAAATCCGACGTGACTGTCATGCCACTATTGTACTCAGATTGACCATGCGATGGAGGATTACTCTATATTGTTGGCTAAGATTTGCGAAAAGAGGTCACAGCCTCCGCAGCTAACTCAAAACCTATAGATGATGAGCGCTATGCCTTGTGAGGAATACCCTAAGGTAAACATCATGCTATGAAGTGGAACGATGACTAGTGAGGATAAAGGGAAGCAGCTTGAAGAAGGTGAGTGGGTCCGCAAAGCACCAGAAAAGGAGAATGGGTTTGATCTGGAAAGCGCAAAAGAAACATTTATGGAAGCAAAGAAAAGCTTTGCTGAGGGCTCTACCTCAAGAAGTCAGGGGAAACCAGTTGAAGAAATGGACCCTTCCATGATTACCACATTCTTATAGACCTGCATGAAACTACTACGTGATAGAAAGGCAGTGAAGGGACTGCAGGAAAACGCTATTGACGAACTACGTGTAATTAGAAACCTTGGTAAGCATAAGGCGAGGACTAGACATGAGATGAGACTCACTGCACAGATAGGAGAATACGAAATGGACCAAGTTATCTTGGACCTAGGGTCTAACGAAAATGTTTTTTCCGAAACAAACATGGGAAAGAATGGGGAGACCTATGCTATAGTGTTCTTTGATTCAGTTGAGGATTGTGAATTAGTAGAAAACCATCCCAATGGGGAAGTTTCAGGGTGTAACAATTGACAACGAAGGCACGAACGCACTAGCGGATTTTGAAGTAATAGAGATTGTGGATGATAGAAATCTCTACCTCACACTCCTTGGGATCGATTGGGCCACTGACATGAATGGGGTAATCAACCTAAAGAAGCGAAATATGATATTTGATAAGAAATCGCTCTGCGTAGTGGTGCCACTGGATCCTATAGAAGGACCGCGCTATATAGAACCGATCCGCGATTATGAAAGTGATGACGATTTGGACCAGATTTACAAGATAATGGCACGAGATCATGATTGGGTGAATCCAACAGCAGACGGACGTATTGCATGGGACAGCAAGAGCTCCTACACATCAGATTCAGACAAGGAACTAAAGCACTGGCAGAATCGACTGCATGAAGTATCTATGCTCTGTCGTAATATGATGACCAAGTTGGGGTGTTGTGTATCATCAGAGGTAAGAAATCATCCTCACTATGATGGGTTAACTGATGTTGATCACTTTTTGGATGCATTTGAAAGGGAAGTACCAAAGAAGCATGGCTTCCAGGCATTAGATTGGGCGTTGCGCACTACACCTACAAGATGGTGGGGTACACATAAGGATCATTTTGAGGATTGGCGTGAATATAGAAGAATGATGAGGATATGCTTTGGCCACCCGAAGGTACGACTAACAAAAAAGTATGACAGGAGAAATGATTTGTGCAGTCATTTGGCCAAATAGATTGAAGTATATGGAGTGAAGCCTCAGCCGAAGTGGGTCCATATGTTTTTTCATACCTTGGATGTTATACCAATGAATTGGTACTTGGAGACAAAACTTTATCATGGCACCAAAGAATGGGATGTTTTCCGCCAAGGATTTCTGATGACGCTCAGTTTTGAGGATGGATTTGAATCTATCGATGAAGCATTGTAGGAGGTTAAGACATCCATCTTTAGGATACCGCAGGATCCTCTAGACCTGATTTACCCTGATTGGACTACCCAACTAAGCCAAGCACTGGAGTGTTACAATGTAACAATGGAAGAAGAAGACGAAGACCCGAGAAAGATTAATATCCCAGAGACTAAAGGTCACCATGAAGTTGAAGGACCACAACTAGAAAACCCTGACATAACATAGCTGCTCATAACTAGATAGGTGAACATTGGCATGGGTGCAAAGCCAAAGTTTGGAAAGATTGGGGACTACTGGGACGACGCACAGTAGATAAGGTCGTCGAACTGCTCCGCAAATATCAGGATTTGTTCGCAACTAAGTTTTCCGATCTGAAAGGAATAATAGGAGACCTAGGTATCATGAAGATCACCCTAAAACTGGACATGAAACCTGTGAAACAAAGACCTTACCACCTTAATCTGAAGTATAAAGAAAGAGTCCACTTAGAATTAGACAAGATTCTCGCGATAGGTATTATTGAACTGGTGGAAGAATCTAATTGGGTAAGCCCAATAATGGTTCAGGAAAAGAAGCAGAAGGAAGAAACAAGGATATGTGTAGATCTTAGGGAGTTGAATGATGTCTGCGTGCAAGATCCCTTCCCAACCCTGTTCACCGATGAGGTCCTAGATAATGTTGGTGGCCAAGAAGCATATTCGTTCACTGATGGGTTTTCTGGGTACCATCAAATCAAGATCGCGTCGGAGGATAGAAGTAAGATGACCTTCATGAGTGAATGGGAATGCTTCCAGTATATGGTGATGCCTTTTGGGATGAAGAACGCATCGGTGATATTTTTGTGCGTAGTCATCGCGACGTTCAAGGATTTTATTCATAAATTTAAGGAAGTATACTTTGATGATTGGATAGTGTTCGGACTGGTGAACTGCGATGTGGCGAGTCTGAGCTTGATGCTAGATACATGCCGAAGGTACCAGATCACACTCAACCCGAAGAAATGTTTGTTTTGTGTCCCTTTTAGGATCTTGTTATGCCATGTGGTATGCAAAGAAGGCTTGATGTTAGGCCTAGCTAAGATCGCGGTCATAATCAATTTAGAAGCGCCAAGGTGTGTGAAACACCTGTGCGCAACACTAGGGCATACGGGATACTATAGGAAATTCATCAAGAGCTATGCCCAGATTACCACGCCAATGGAAAAATTGTTAAAAAATGATGTTACATTCTGTTGGAATGAAGAATGTTAGAAGAGATTGGATGTGCTAAAGGAGAAGTTCAGGCACTATTTGTTGGGCGGACACTTTAAGATGTATACAGACCATTCTGCATTGAAATACCTAATCAACAAGCCTGTGTTAGGGGGGAAGATATGCAGGTGGTTGTTGTTGTTCCAAGAGTATGATTTTGAGGTTATTATGAAACCAGGATGCTTGAATGATGGACCGGATCATCTGTCGCGCATTGAAATGGGAGAGGAACCTACTAATTTGCAGGAGGGAATACCTGACGCGCAGCTCTTTGCAGTGCATGTCACAGATAATCACTTTGAAGATATTATCCACTTCCTGACGACAGGAATGACTCCGGACGGTTATACAAGTCAACAAAAGAAGGAACTGGTAGTGCACATGACATATTTTTCTGTCATTACAGGGAACTTCTACAAAATGGGATCAGATGAAATATTGTGACGTTATGTGCCAGAGTTTGAATGAAACAACATCCTCATTGAGGCTCATGATGGAGCTACAGGAGGTCATTATGTAGGAAAAGCAACAACGCAGAAGATTCTACGTACTCGGTTATGGTGGCTGACCTTACATAAGGATTCAAAAGCATATTGTAGGGAATGTGATGCATGCCAAAGGACGTGCAGACCCTCGCATAGGGATGAGCTGCCATTGAATCTACAGATATCACTACAGCCCTTCAAGAAGTAGGCGATTTACTTTGTAGGACCAATCCAGCCTCTAGGGAAGAAGATGGGTGCACGATATATCATCATTGTGATGGATTATTTAACCAGATGGGCAGAGGCGTAGCCTATGAAGGAATATACAAGTGCAACAACATCTAAATTTATCTTTGAGTACGTACTGACATGGTTTGGTTGTCCAAAAATACTAATGAGCGATTGCGGTAAACATTTTCTCAATGAGATGATCAGCGCGATGACAGAGGAATTTCATGTTTACCATCAGAAGAGCACGCCATATCACCCGCAAGCTAATGGAATGGTAGAAGCGTTTAATAAAATACTGGAGAACGTGCTCACAAAGATTTGCAATGCTCAAATAAATGACTAGGATGTTCGCGTGCCCGCGGTGCTATGGGCTTATAGAAAGACTTGCAAGAAGCTGACTGGACAAATGTCGTTCAGACTAGTTTATGGTGTAGAAGTTGTGATGTCAATGGAGTACATTGTACCTAGTTTGCGCATAACAACATTCACAGGAATGGTAGATCATGGAGCCCTAGAAGAGAGGCTCGCACAGTTAACAGAACTTGAGGAGGATAGATTTCTAGCTATATTTCATCAACAAGTTCAGAAGGAGCACGAAAAGGCATGGCATGATCGGCACATAAAACTGCACACCTTCAGGTTAAATGATTTGGTTTTGTTATATGATAGCAAGTTTGATAAATTTCCAGGCAAATTTAGGATGCATTGGTTGGAGCCCTACATCATCAAAGAGATTATTGATGGTGGAGCAATTCAGTTGGTAAAATTGAACTGAGAACCATTCCCAGGACGGGTGAATGGTAGTCGATTGAAGCCATACATTGGCGATCCGGCTAGGTGACTACATGATGGCAGCATAGTCTTAGCGCTCCAGGTAGCTTGAAGGAGGTGCGGGACTATAAACTACACTGCCTGGGTTGGGGAGCTGTGTGATTAGCGAACTACGCAGAATGAAGGAATGTCACAGTGTTAGAAGAAACGCGTAGGGACCTGCACTATCCAAGAACGGACCGTGCAGGGCAACCGGAAAGTGACCATTATGGTCACTGTTCATGACTTGATAATGGGAAAATGGCCAAATGGAGCGGGGGGTGGCATTTAAGTCAGAATTTAAGGGCAAGATCTGTGAAAATATGTCGCCCATCCAGCATTTGTGAACGAGTTATGGGGGGAACGGTCGGATTTGAATTCAAAAATGCCTATAAATTACAGGTGTCTGCCCAGCGAAAAACACTTGGCATTTTGAGAATTGAGGTGTTAAGCTCTCAGGCGTGTATGAACCCTGAGATATTTGAAGCCCTAATACCGAGTTCAGTGTTTGAGAAGTTGCCAACGGAGACGCAGGTGTTCTTGTCTAGCACTATGTCGACGCCCACAAAATCGTGAGTGTAGGAGAAGCAATGGCAGCTGAAGGAACTACCCCGGAGGTAGTAATGGTAGCTGAGGGAGTTCCCCAGAGGTTGAAAGCATCGAAGTACCAGTAGAAGTGTCTAAATCACTAAGGACACCCAGGCCGAGGCCTATGCCGACCAAGGAGGGTCCAAAATCAAAGAAGGATAAGAAGAAAATGCAACTAGTGCGCGCATCACCCAGAAAGAACCCACAGATGGGAAAGCCCATCGTGCAAGAGAAGGGCAAGGTGATTGACCTAGAGCCTGAAGCCAATGTTGAAGAAATCCATCTGGGTGTGGACGACATTAATATGGAGGGGGTGGAGGACGTTGATGTGGAGGGGTCTGACCCCATTTCTAAACTGTCCAAGTACATTCCTCTGCGTAGAGGCAAGACAAAGGTCTTGAAGGATATTGTTGAAAGTAAGGTCACACTACACACACCCTTACTACTGAACCAAATCATTTTTGAAGGATTGCTCCTAGGGTGCATCCCCCTTTTAAAATTGGAGGACTGGGATTTGGCTGATGCAAAACGCTTTCCCCATTTAACGACAAACAAACTCATGCACCATGTCTTCTACAAAGACTCTAGTGTGACCACATTGGAGCCAAGGAAATGGGTAAAAGGGGTGGATAAGGTGGGTCTATTAAACATGTTATGGGTACCGCATTACAACCGCACACCCATAACCATGGTAGTGATCAAGCAACTATTGTGCTTGGCGCACGATGGGTGTATGTGGCTAGAAGAGCCTATACCCATCACTAACATGTTGATCCATAGAATCACTTGGCTGCCACACTCGAGAGAAATTCCAGCCATGGTGTTTGGCGAAAAGACAGGAGAGCATGACCTCCCTGAACCAATGAAGGACAACTTTAAACTCGCTAAGAAGCCATGCGGCTACGCCGTCACAAGTATAACTGACCCCGCGGTCAAAGTGGCAATGCAAATCTTGGCAGGAAAGATTATGTGGAAGTGTCATGCAAACGAAGTGCCAGCACCAGTATTAGCCTTAGTGGCCCAGTGCGCAGAGGGCGTACAATTTAACTGGGTAAGCTACCTCTGCGGGGAGTTCCTCGCGAATTGCAAAGAGGCGCAGGATCATAGAAAAACATTCCACTATGCATGGTTGTTGTTGTCCATAGTGTTGGTTGTGTGGGAGTTACCAAATGATAGCCAGCTTCCTTTGGTCGTGCCCGACCTATCAGAAGAAGTGAAGTTTGCTTCGCTATGGGCTACAAAGGACCCACAAAGGGTCAAGGACAACAAGATCTTTTAGATCTTGATGGAGATGAGTATCCATATGGCCATCAACTGCAAAGCACAATTGTCACCAATTGTTTTTGAGAAGCTGCAAGAGTATGTGGAGTTCAAGGCAAACTTCCACCATGTCTCGATACACGCGCAAAAGGATCCTGAGCAAAAATGGTATGACCTGCCATACCTGGCCACATACGATGCAACTACAGTGATCCTCGACTGCTAGCCGGCAAATTGGTACAATACCTTGGACTTGACAACTGGTTCTAACAAGACCACAGCATAGCGGAAAAAAGGAAGAGGTCAAGCTGAAGATGGAATAGTTGGCTGCAAAGAGAAAAAAGGAGGTTGAGGACCAAGGCAAAGCACGTCACTGCGAAGCAAATAAGAGGATAGGCGGAAGAAGAGGAGCACAACTCTAACAGGAGTCAGAAGTCGCCTTCCCTAGAGACAGAGGAAGAGGACCAGTAGTCGGAATAGGGAGGAGAGAACCCAGAGGCTACTCTATTTCGCGTTAAACACAATAGAGATCCATAGAAGGTAGGGTCGTGAAAGAAGCCTAAGGCCAGCAAGACTTCTCTCAATCTGATCACCTTAACAGAAAGTGATTTGAATGATATCGGTGATACGGTAAGGGATGCCAATGTGGAACTGTTGCAGCAGTTCAAGCTACAGTAGAAGTAGGCCTTGGGTGCCATTCAAAGGGGTCTGTGTGAGCTACAAATTCAAGCGTCGCAGGTCCAAACAAGCGTGGCATGAAGCAGTGTGATGTCAACTAGTTTGGCACCTAGCACATCAGAAGCAGCAGGGATGGTGCGCACATTGGATCCCTGGGAAATAGCGATGTTAGAGGGAGTGCTAACCACAGAGACCGAAGCTGACAGGCCTGCTGTAAGTTCCCTCAAAGGAGTTGGGCTCAATTTGGCTGCACTTCCCAGTGAGGTGCTTCACATTTTCTAGGAAGGTGTGATCGCGGAACTTCGGTCCCACGAACAGTGTGCGTTACAAGTAATTAGTGAGCAGAAAGTCAACAACGTTGAGATGACTGTACAAAGAGATTCTGCTATTGACCTCGTCAAAGCCATCATAGAAAAAAATGAGCGCATGGCCAAGGTAGTGGTTGAGGCATGCAGGTTCGTCCCAAAGCTGGACATTCCCGACGATGTGCCAGTAGATGTGTGGATTCAGAAGCTCGCTGCTAGAGTGTGCGATGCCAGAACAGAGTTGCTGAAGGTTCAGTTTGACTTGAACCTCAAGATTGCAGAACAACAGTTGAAGGCCCAGCCTTCAACCCTTCCAAAAGTTAGAGAGTAGTGCAAGACAGTTGTGAAAGATTTCATGGCAGTAGTGAACAGTATAGTAAAGGATTGCACTGTGCTCTTCGAGCAGTCGCTCAAAGTAGTCACGAGCTTGCAAGAGGACCCCAATGTATAGAGGCTGGAAACAGAGGCATGGGAGTTGTAGTAGCGATGTGATGAAGTTAAAGCAACGGTGCACACCGTCACCATCACACAAAGGTTATAAAAGCTACAAGAGGCAAAGGCGCTGAAAGAGCAGGTGGACGTAGCTCAGCACAAGGAAGCAGTGTTGAAGGCTCGCTTGAAGCCTTGGCTGGATGACGCCTATTTGATCGCGGCCACTATTGAAGGCAAGCTAACTAGTCTGTAAGAGACTTAGCAAAAGATACAGTCAATTAGTTTAGGACCAGCGATAGAGCAATGCGGCAACACAATGCAACACAGGCGGCAACGCAGTAGATGAAGCAGGCAACAACACAGTGCAATACCAAAGTTGCAATAGTCCAAGGAGAGCTAGGAGGTCTTTGTGACAATATCTCTGCACCAGCCAAGCAACTCGAGGGCGAGTCACCATGTTTGTGTTGGGGGCCTATTGGGAACGGGTCCCCTAGGGTCAATTTTGGGGTTAAAAGCCCAAGTTTTTGGGTAGAAAGCCCAAATTTTTTATAAAGGAATGTAAAGTATCCTCATTTCATGGTTGCAGAGCTTGAAGATATCAGGAGTCAAAAAAGGTTTCCACCCTTAGTTTAGATAGGTTGTGTTGGCTTGATGAGATCTTCCCTTGGTCCACGGACCATGGGATTGTATAAAAAGGAGGTCTTAAAGGAGTCTAAGATAGTATAGTTCATAATAGGAGTTCATAGATAAATAGTCATTAATGAGTCGGTGAAGATCTAAGAGTGAGAATCTTAGCGTAGGAAAGAGGCTCCGCAGCTGAGTGCACAGAGGCCTAGAGTAGAAGTCCGTAGCTGAGTGCATGGACCCCTGTAGCTGTGTGCGCATGGCAATTAGAGTTTGTAATGGAAATCCTGAACCATCAATAAAGAGAAGTATTATGGAATTATTGTGCATTTTACTTCTGTCAATTGCATGCGATTATGTTATATTAGGCATTAGGTTTATGTTTTAATTCTAATTTGATGTGCGAATATATTTGTTTTCCTCTGTTATATGAACACAAGTAGAGATATATGTTTTCGCGAAGACAATCTTAATTGCATGGTAGAATTGGCGAACACTAAAGGTAATTCGGGAAACTATACAGAAAAGTAGTTACAAAGACATGTAAATGCCTAAATCGCTTGTTAGGGTTACGCAAAGGATGATCGCAGACCTTCACAAAAGTTTTGAAAGACTAATAAAGGAGTACTTCGATAAGCCTTAAAGGCTTATTGATCTGCGCAAAGGAAAAGTTAAAGTGTAAAACTGACATCACAACCATCTCAGGGTGCAGAAACTTGGTTCCTGCATCCCATCATTGATCCAGGTGGATGTTGGTGGCCACCCACCTATCCCACTTGGACCCCCACAATTGTCTCTTTCAATTTTTTGGTTTCCATAATTGTAGCACAATTTACTATTTTTAGCAGTTTTTCAGGTCTTGAACTTCCGGAGGGGTTTTGAAGCCCTAAACGAAGATTTTTGGGAAATATCGGAGTTCCCAAAGTTGTATTGCCTGGATATATCTTTCTAACGAGCTATTGTATGCTTCAAACGGAGATCGTATGCCAAAGTTACGACCCCGAGAAGTTGATGTACCAATTTACCCAAATAGGGCCCACAGTTTGGCATTTCATCTTCTAGGGTTAGGTTTTTGGATGTTAAGGGTTTTCCATTCTTTCTCAACCAAAAATAGGCCTTCAACCCTCATTGTAACATAGTTCAAAGGCATGTAGCTGCCACATCTCTTCTCAAAGATAAGCTACCATCGTCCTAGCTGGTTTATTTCCATTTCTGTTTGTAAGCATATTTCAGTATTTTACATTAATGAAATGAAGTATTATTTCCGATGCATATCTGTATTCATGATTATTTCTGTAATTTGTTGCATTCCTGTTTAAATCCAGATCAGTGGTATCAGAGCATTCTGCTTTTTCTCTATTTTTCTTTGCATGTCCCCAACGAGGTCGAGATATAAAGAGTTAGGGCTCGAACTGGTCGAACCTTTGCAAGACCAGCCTCGCAAATCACAATGGCCTCCCATGGTGGATGAAAAGAAAGACAAGGTTGGGTCTACCAACTACACCACACTCAGCAGAGGTCATGAAGCAGTTGGGCCTACCAACTACACCACACTC
This sequence comes from Pinus taeda, assembly GCA_000404065.3. Taxonomy (NCBI): domain Eukaryota; kingdom Viridiplantae; phylum Streptophyta; class Pinopsida; order Pinales; family Pinaceae; genus Pinus; species Pinus taeda. The sequence goes on along the minus strand of APFE031360813.1, from coordinate 85,641 downwards.
GCAGTCGTACAATATCAAGTGGCTTCACGAAGGATGAGATCTTCGAGTGCGCCAGTAATGTCACCTTCCCTAAAGCATCAAGCCCTTCACAGACGAGGTATTATGTGATGTTCCACCGCTTGATGTTTGTGATGTCTTATTAGGCCAACCATACTTATGGAAGTGACATGCTATGTATGAGTCGAGGCCTCACACTGTTATTATTTCTTTGGGTAATTCGTTATACAAGATACCGGAGGTAGCCCCACCTACCACCACCTCTTTGATCACTACTAAGAAATGCAGCAAGCTCATCTCCCAGTCTAGGAAATTCATTTTCTGTTTGGTTCGCTCCCAAAGTAAGGGGAAGATCGTCACAACATCCATGACCCCCACGAAGGGTTCCTCCATGTAGCAGTAGTAGCAGATGGATATGGTCATGAAAGAACACAGGAACAACTTCTCCTCACCCACAAGGGCACCACACAATTTTCAGGTGAGCGACAAAGTTTGGTTACATATGCAGAAAAAACGCCTTACAAGAGCCCATTAGAAGCTCAAACCACTCTGACATGGTCCTTACAGCATTACCAAGGCTGTGGGAAACAATGCTTTGTAGCACAACATTCCTCCATTCCTTCACCTGCACCAAGTGTTCAATGTGTACCACCCCCGACCATGCTTCCAACCATTACTAGACACATCCGAGATTGCAGAACATCTCACCAGGGACCAAGTTCAGTGGATGGAGGAACTCAACGCAATGGGGACCATTGCTTCCTAATGGGGCAGGAATGATCTAGGTGGATGTTGGTGGCCACCCACCTATCCCACTTGGACCCCCACAACTGTCTCTTTCAGTTTTTCAGTTTCAATAATTGTAGCACAGTTTACTATTTTTAGCAGTTTTTAGGGTCCTCAACTTTTGGAGCCGTTTTGAGGCCCTAAACGACGTTTTTTTGGAAAATCTGGGAGCAACATGGGTCCATGGACTAGTCTTTCTTGTCCCAAAGTTTTAGTGCTCGGATATATCTTTCTAACGAGCTATTGTACGCATCAAACAGAGATCGTATGTCAAAGTTACGACCCCGGGAAGTTGATGTACCAATTTACCCAAACGGGGCCGACAGTTTGGCGTTTCATCTTCTAGGGTTAGGGTTTTGGATGTTAAGGGTTTTCCATTGTTTCTCAACAACAAATATGCCTTCAAACCTCATTGTAACACAGCTCAGAGGCATGTAGCTGCCACATCTCTTTTCAGAGATAAGCTACCATCACCTAGCTGGTTTATTTCCATTTCTGTTTGTAAGCATATTTCAATATTTTATATTAATGAAATGAATTATTATTTCCACTGCATATCTGTATTCATGATTATTTATGTAATTTGTTGTGTTCCTATTTAAATCCAGATCACCCATACTGCTTCAGGTGACACTTCAGTGTGCGCTCCATGGGCTGATGCCGAAAGGGCCAGTAGTGTAGGGATTTGCTTGGCTAACTAACGTCTAACTTGGGTCAGGGCCCATTAAGCCAACACAATGTTAGAAACATATATATACATGTTGAAACATTCATAACCCCAATTCATTAACGTTGGATTAGAACATAACCATAGTTCCCTTGACCAGATCTACAAATACCATGGGAAGAAAACCATCATACCCAAAACCATGTGCAAAACCCATGCACAAAACCATAGGTAGGTCTGCCCACTTGATATAGGGTCCAAAACAAAATTTCTCGAGGAGTTGCCTGAAACCCCATACATGGGGGACTACAACCCCCCTATGACACCCCCTCGCGTACGACTAGTCATGGAAAGAATATAACACACACCCAACATTCTCCCACATGTTGTTTTCTTTTCCATATAAGAGAGCTTATTCATTGGTCCAACCCTGCGATTCCCATTGTTTCTCTACACCAAGAAAACTTCTCATTTCTCACAGGCTTCACCAATGCATCTACAACATTCTTCAAAGTGTCCACCTTTACCAACAACACCTTTTTGTATTCAGCCATATCCCTCAGAAAGTGATATTGAACATCAATGTGTTTTATTGTTGAATGATAAGCAGGATTATTTTCCAAGAAAAATTCACTTTGGCTATCACGGTCTATCCTTATAACTCACTGTATTAACCCCATACTTGAATACAATCTCTGCAACCAAATTGCTTCCTTGCTTGCATGAGTGGATGCCATGTATTTTACGTCAATAGTTGAAAGTGCCACTACATAATATCTCTTGCTCATCCAACTGACTACACCTCCAAATAGGTTAACCACATACCCACTTTTAGATCTTCTTTGATCCATATCTCCAGCCTAATCTACATCAACAAAGCCACAGATATCCAAAACTCTATCCAATCATGGTCTTCCATGCTAGCACAGACCATAATCACTAGTGCCATGCAAATACCTAAAAATCGGCTTCATTGTTGTCCAATGCTCCTTCCTTGGTTTTGAATTAAACCTGCTTAATACTCCTACTACATGTGCAATGTCTCGTCTAGTACATACCATTGCATACATCATCAGGTTATCAACTGCACTTGCGTATGGAACGCAGGACAAGTACAATCTCTTCTTGTGTCCCATGACACTATTCAGCAGATAACTTTACACCTACAGGAACAGGAATCTTCATCGGTTTACTATCCTGCATATTAAACCTCTATAGTATTGTCTCGACATACTTCCTCTTGTTTAACCACAGCTTCCTCTTTGCTTGATCTCATTTAATTTCCATGCCCCAAATATATTTTGTAGCACCAATATCCTTTATGTCGAATTAGGAGGACAATTGGGACTTCAAATCCTAGATAAGTTCTTTGTCATTTCCAATTAGCAACATATCATCCACATACAAGACCAGATAAATAACACGACCACCAATTAATTTAAAATACACACAGTGATCTGCTTTGCTTCTAGTGAAGCCAAGTCCCTATATAAATGTATCAAATTTCTGATACCACATCCTTGGTGACTGTTTTAACCCATACAAAGACTTTTTTAACCTGCACACCAGTTCTTTCTTTCCCTTCACCGCGAAGCCTTCAGGTTGCTTCAAGTAGATCTCTTCTTCCAGATTCCCATGAAGAAATGTTTTCTTCACATCCATCTATTCTACCTCAAAATCAAAAGCAATAAAAACTAATAAAAGTAATCTAATAGAAGCTACCATGGCAACAGAAGAAAAAATATCACCAAAATCAATTCTCAGTACCTTGGAATAACCTTTTTCTACCAATCAATCTTTGTATTTCTCCACCTTGCCTTATGCATTCATATTCTTTTTGAACACCCATTTGCTTCCAATGGGTTTCCTTTCTGCCGACAACTCCACCATATCCCAAGCCTCATTTTTGTCCAAATATGCAATTTCATCAACCATGGCCTCTTTCTATAGTTTGTCATCCTTTGAATCTACTGCCTCCCTGACAGTTCTGGGATAATCATCAGTAATAGATAAAGCAAAATTTGAACAGAAAGCAGATGGACTATACCTTTCTAGCTACCTTCTTTCTCAAACTGATCTTCTCATAGCTGGAGTTTATGGCTCTTCATCTTCTGATTCATGGTCTGTTGTAGAGTCTGATTCTTCCTCCTTTAGCTCAAACTCTATCTTCTCAGGTTCCTTTGCTAGGACTTCATGTTTAATAACATATTTCACCTCTCTAAACACCACATCTTAGTTGTACACAACCTTCCTTGTTTCTGGGTCCAAATCTTCTAGCCTTTTAAACCATCCTTATACCCAATAAAGATGCACCTTTCATATTTATTATCCAACTTGGTTCTTTTCTCCTTTGGAACATGTACATATGCATCACAACCAAATACCCTTAGATGTGAAAGTGAGGGTTTCTACCAGTCCATACCTCATGTGGAGTATTATCCTCCAACGCTGATAAAGGTGATCTATTAACCAGGTAACATACAGTCTCCACTGCCTCTGCCCAGAATTCCCAGCGTAACCCAGCACCACTGAGCATGCTTCTTTCAGTTTCTATCAACGCCCCATTAATTCTTCCTACAACTTTGTTTTTCATAGGTGTGTATGGAGTAGTCTTCTACCGTGCTATACCACACTTCTTACAGAACTCTTCAAATTCCTTCTTACAAAACTCTCCACCATTATTTGTCCTCAACACCTTTATCTTCTTCTCTGTTTGGTTTTCCACTAGAGCCTTAAATTCTTTAAACTGGTCAAAGACTTCATATTTCTTTCTTAGGAAATATATCCATGTATTCCTTGAGAAATCGTCTATAAATGATACATAGTACACAAACTTACCCAGTGATGGAACCGACACAAGTTCAAACACATCACAGTACACAAGCTCTAATATCCTTTCGCCCTCTCAGCATGAAGGGGGAAACTTGTTGAAAAGTGTGCAACAAGAAATGTAAAAATAGAAATTGCTAAAAATAGTAGTTTGGCTAATGTGGAATTTGTAGAAATTTTGAACAATTTAACACATATTCAACAGAGATTATCCCGATCATGTACTATTGCGGAAAACATACACAATACATAAGCTCCTCTACGTTGATCATCAATATAGCAGCATCAATAAAATAAAACATCAAGAGCATTCACACATTAACACAGTATGTATCCCGGGGAAAGCATCTCGCTAAAAACCCCAACTATCTGTATATTAATGATTGAGTCATGTAACATTACAAAGTACAATGCTTATCACAAGCAATCTAGTACCAGCTCCACCTGTTACACACAATACAGCTCAGATCTGAATCAATCACTGGCTCAAATCTCTTCTGTTGCTTGCCTGCCTCCACTGCTCAATACCTGCACAAGAACCGGTGATAATTCCAAGGCAGCCACGTCTTTCCTTGGCTAAATCACGTGAGAAAAGGCTACAATGTGGGAAAAATCATTGGCATACTCAATCCCCTGATTTGTGCAAGATCTGGTGCACAACTATAGTCACAACTGATAGCAATCTGATTCTCTAACACCTGTCCCTGCTGAACTGAGCATGCACTGACATGCAACTGAGTTAACTGATGTATTCATTAGTTGTATTATGAGTTAATAACTTGTGAATTAATTAATAACTAATTCACCCAACTCATCTCTAGTCTATTTTCCAGTTAGACTAAATACAACCAGTTTAACAAAGCTAAACTGAACACAACTCCATCAACTGCACCTCCAGTCCACTAAACTCAACTCACTTGAGTTCTAACTGAAGTCATGCATGCAAATATTCAACTAACCCATAAGAACCACGTATTTCCTTCATGCAATTGCATGGGCCACATCCGTAGCTCGAACTGAAGTGCTCCAAGAGAATAAGATTAAGTTTATAGTCCAAATATTATTGTGAGATAATAATATTTGACTTTTCTATTTTTGACAGCCAGTCTAAAAGTAGACTTGATCACTCACACTGTGATCACTCACACTTTCATCAAAAATAGAAGTCCATCTATTTTTCCAACTTGATCAATCATCCATAAACAGCAACCTGCAATCCATAGACATGATCCATATGTCTAAAAATAGACATAGTCTAAAAATAGACTTGCGCCAAAAATAGCCTGCGGGCCCACTCAGTGAAGGTGACTCCTTTCCACTAAGCTCCATCATCTTGTTGCATTCTCAACAAGCATTTCTTGTTGCACACTTTTCAATAGTTCATATCGCCGATATCAATGATCACTAATCGCATTCACTATTATCCAGGGGTCCTGGTCCTTGGCCTTTTCAGATCCAATCCACCGATGCCAACATCCCCGATTTGACCACCGATTGCATAACTTAACTCTCCGACATCGCTGATTGCCTGCCCCCATTCCCTATTAATTAGAGATCGCTGATCGGGGGTTCCAAAGGCTCGCCTTAAGTCTGCCCTTGGCATGATTCCCGATGCAATTTTATGTATAAAGGCTTAAAACCCATTTTTATGAGAAAAGCCTCCTTTTTCAAAGGAACCAAGGTAACTTTTTTCACGATAACTTCATCATCTGGACTCGGATTGATGAACCGTTCACACCTCCATGATTAGGACGACGAGGTCTACGCTTTGGTCCTAGTTTGACATCATTTTGATTACTATGGATTTCAAGTGTTTCCATGCCATGGTGTCTAAATATCCACCTGGATCAGTATTGAAACCCTATATATTTAGGGTTTGGTGAATTAGGGTTTATGAGAAAAGCCATGTAATGTCTATAGTAAGATCCTAAGAATGAAACGCTAGGTGGATATTCGTCTGATCAAAACCATAGTATAAAGAAAAATGATTGTTTGTTTGAATTTGATGTATTGGTGTTTGTGTCCTAGGTTCACCTAGCAGGTGTGAATGTTGACATGGGATGCTGGTACATAAAATCATAGATATGTATATGCTAGTATGCTAACCTAATTGTTGATACTCATGTTTTAGTTTGTAAAATCTAGGGTTTGTAGAACCCTAGTAGAGATTACTATTCTAGGATATGATGATATTGTTTTTCAATATGATTTAATTTTGATGATAAAATCTAGGGTTTGCATCTAACCCTAGTCGAAGTCTGACATGTAAAAGCATATTGTTGATGTATAACACTATGATTGGATTGCTATTTGTTTGAATTGTTGATATATAAGGCCTTTGTATCGAAGATGAAGTCTAGGGTTCATGACAAAATCCTAGCAAGAAGTTGAAGTCTATCATATAAAAGGATTTGTTTCTTATGAATCTAACCAGGTTTAAGTATTTGATGTATAAAGCATGAATGATTTGATTCTTCCATTATAGGAACATGATTTTTATTTAGTTTTTTTTTGTTTTGTTTTTGTAAGCTTGGTAGGACTCTCCGATTTTTGAGTTTTACATGTCCATTATTCACCCCGCTATAGGGGGAGGGTAGCACAAGGTTCGAACCTAAGATCTATGGTTCAGTGAGATTTAATTCCACGACCACCGCCACTTGAGCTACCCTAGGCGGACAACATGATTTTTATTTAGTTAACTTCATGCTTTTGTATATTTTTAGTTGTACTTGCTATTAAAGTTTTGTAGGTACATAATCTTCAAGATGTTGAACATGTTCGTAAGTAAAGATGACTTTGATAAACATGATGAAGGGAATTAACCTTGATAATGTAACAAGGAATAAAAGCCATGAAAGGTTCTTCGATGTTATAAAAGAAGGAAGTGGTTGATCTCCCTAAGTTAAGAGGGAGCTTGGATAGAAGAAAGGGTATATCTCCCCAGTTGAGAGGGAGGGAATATTATGACAATGAATAATTTGAAGTAAGCAAAAGTACTATCAATAATTGTTCATGAAGTTTCAAAAAAAATACTTGAGAAATATCTGAAGATGTATTTGGTGCTACTGAAGAAATGAAAGAAGAAGAAAACTTTCAGAAAATTGTATATAACTTGATGATCAAAGTAACATCAAAATGATTGAGGGCCCCGAAGGTTTGTGTTTACTTGTGTGTATATTTGAAAGTTTATTATTGATTGGGATTGTGTTTCTACGGGTAAATATCCCCATAAAATGGTTGAACACTCTGGAAACATACTTGGAAAAATGGATATATCTAGTTTATTTGGGAGAGCTGAAGCATCTAATGGTGGACGCTTGGGAGGACATCTGGCCGACCTATGTGTGTTTGATGTCCTGATCCCAAAGAGGGAGGGTGGCATTGATCTTGGAGCTCTAAACTTGGATATGCAACTAGATCCTTGGTTTGATGGTTAGTTAGTAATCCTGATAGTACCTAGACTGGATGAAAGCTTTAGTCCATCTTAGTCCCACCTAGATAGATAAACCTGTTCAGGTATCTAGTCTGTGGCACTGAGTGTGCAAAAAATATTCATAGTTCATTTTGAGATCTTCGATGTACTTGTATCTATATGTAATTATGAATACCTCCCTAATTAAGAGGGAGTGTTGAAGAATGTAACTAGGTTTGGTCTTCACAGTTGTAATTAAGTGATAATGCAATGTATTTGTTAAAAGAAAGACAAATAGATTTTATTATAACTAAAATGACTTATTAAAGTATGCGTTTCATGCTTGGGTCAATAATTATATACGTAAAAGAACCCATTGAGTGCCCTAGGATTTTCATTAAGTCAAATTGAAAAGTTATTTTTGTGAGATACCCTTCTTGGGCTCCTTAAGGTCAAGAAAGAAAATTTATTTTAGTCTTACATCTCCTCCATCAAGTCAAGCCTTGGTCTCCTTACAATTTGACTTCCTTGCTTATAAATTCGGCTTCCATTCCATCATGTCAGCCTCAAACTACATGTTTCGAACACTATAAATAACAAAGCTACTCGACTTATTTTTGTGGGATTCAATGAAGATAAAAGTTTTAAATTTGGAAAAAAGGTATAAAGATACGAAGAGCAGTGAGGAAGGATGTTTGACGTCAAAACTGATGAAGGAGATGAATGCCTACATGATCGAAGTTTTCCCATGATCACATGACTGAAGATGATTACAATTACATAATTAAAGTTTCCAAAACTGTAGAGATCAAAGTCTTTATAATTAAAAAATGAATACATATGGGTTACAAAAAAAAAATGAAGAAGTGAAGGAATTCATATGGGTTACAAGTAGCGGATGAAGAAGTGCAGAAATATTGCACACCGAAGTTTTCTTTCCAGTGTAGAATATGAGATTATTATATGTTTGAAGAAGGATATCTTATCACTGAAAGAAGACTACTTCAAATGAAAGGCTAACTTGATGGATGGAGATAAGTTTAGGTTAATGTCTTGGTTGTATCACTGTCATATGAATCTACTGAAGGAAGAGTTCATGATTGGGTTTTCCCCTACCTATGGGTTTTAACCTGGCTGTTGCTTATACCTTGTGTCTCCGCTTTTTTGATATTAATAGATTGGAATTAATAATAATAACAAGAACATAACTAATTGTAAGAAGTGAAAAATCATAAGAAATGTCATAATATAAGAGAAATCAAATCTAACACATGATGCCCTAGATTTCTCAACAGATTGGAGGTCTCACAGACAGTTATAGGAATTGTAAAACTGTTAGATTGGGACTATATGTAGAAGATTGCTGAAAATTGTAGCTTGGGAGGTACTTCCACAAGTATAAGGTACTTGAATTGTGAGATAAAACCCACAATGCAGGAAAAGTACCCAAACTTATGGGTTTTGGACCCAAGGTCATGGGCTTGAGACCCAAAAAATCTATTTGTTTATTCTAATTATTGTAGAGGAGGAACCTAAATGGATCTAAGGGATCCTAAGGCAATCAATTGGAGATATATTTATATGAGATACCATGAGAAGTCTAAACCATCATAGCAACTCATCTCATGAGAACTTAAGCCAAGAAGAGAAGCCACAAATATGAGTGGAGGACAATTTAGAGGTCTTTTTGTTTGTTTTGGAAGTGTATCTTCCCTAGTGAAGGAGGTTGACTTAATCCTCCGAAGTATGGTCTACATGAATGTGGAAAGGAGGCTGATGTTAAGGGTTCTTGAAGATACCGAGTTTTATTTGAGGTTCTGGATAAGTAGGACAAGGGTTTCTAGGTCTGACTTATGTCTTATGAGAGGAACGAATCCATAGAATTTTGTGGAGGCACACCTAAAGGCCTCTAGTGACTACAAAAGGGTAACAAATTCCTTAGATGATAATAAAGAAAAGGATTGAAACTATTTAAAGCTAGGCTATAGGGAGGAAAGGGGGCCGAGAGGCCTTAGGGGCTTGTGGAACAAGGCTGAGGTACCTTAGGCCTAAGAAGAGGCTATCGTAGGATTGTTGTTATAAGGAATATGGTTTTATAAACATATTAAATGAATTATGTTCATCAAAGGAAGGTTGGACAATAGTGTTTGGCTTCAAGGACTAAATACATTATGAGAAACTAGGTATGCAAAGGAGTTAAAGGATAAATTTCTTTGTGGTTCTTGGAGGAAAAGGACAACTAGGTAAATTAAGCATAAGAGGACATGAAGGGATGGAAGTGAAGGATAAATAAAACAACCATGTCAAGCATTTGTTCTTTGTTGTTTTGAGAAAATTGAAGGTCAAAGGGAGCTAACCTCAAGCCCTATTTTATCATAGTTTGTATCATGTTTCATAAAGGGCCATGATCCCTAGTACAAGAGCCCTATGTATTTCTTGTTGATGGACTAATAAGAAGTGTTTTGGGACATATCTATCTATGTATTTTATTGATTGACTGTTGTTACATTTCCACTTTAAAAAGTTCTTGTAGTTGTGTATCTTCAGTGTGTTTATGATCTAGTTTAAAAACAAACTAGATTTGGGATATAAGGAAAATTCAATATGGTATGAGAGATAATTTGAAGGGATATATGAATTATAGTGTGCGTAGCAAGAAATATATGAGGTAGATATTTGAATTATTGTTGAAGGAATAATAACATGGAAACATTGGTTTCTAGTTTAAGGTATGAGGATAGGTTGGATGGGCTGTCCAACTAAAGTCCTTGGAAAGAAAATATCAGGATGGTCTTGTTGGTGAAAAAGATATGGGAGTTTTCTAATAAGGAGATTACTAAGAAAACAACTCCTAAATAGTTGGTTGAGTTTGAAGAGATGGATGTGAAGGCAAAGATGATCATTCTATATGGAGTAAAGGATCACTTGATACCTCATCTTACTGGGAAGAACACTACACATGATATGTGGAAGGCTCCTTAGGATTTGTTCTGGAATAAGAATGTGATTTGGTTGAAGGTATTGAGAGAGAAACTCAAGAGCACTAAGATGTTGGATGATGAGGGTGTGGCTTCGTATCTGACGAAGGTTTCTCAATTTTGTGACAATATTGTTGCCATTGGTGATAACCTTCCAGAGTCAAAATTAGTGAGGACTACCTTGAAGGGCTTCACCGTTGAATGTAATCCATTTAACAAAGGAATAGTTGCTCAAGACAAGCTGCCAGATTGGAACAGGTTATGAGATAACTTCATCTAAGAGGAACTTCGGGACAAATATCTTCATAAGAAGAAATCTGATGGAGAGAACATGTCTCTTTCAAGTAATATGAAAAGAAAAACAAAGAAGGAGTTGAGAAAGGTGAATTATTTCACATGTAGTGATCATGGTCATTATGCAAGTAAGTGTTCACATCAGAAGAAAGGAGATAATGAGAAGATGAAAGATATTGTAATGGCTGCTACATCTATAGTCGAGCAGGATGACTTCGAAAGAATGTTTGAAGAGGATTTTTCTCGAGTATCTCATTTCTCTGAGGGCACCATTTATGAGGGTGCATGGTTCATTGATAGTGGAGCATCGAAGCATATGAAAAGATTGCAGGAAGTATTCAAGACTCTAACAAAATGAGACTCTAAATTGCACGTGGAGGTTGGTGATAAGATTGAGAATACTATTAAAGGGTTAGATATGGTGTTATTCAGGATGGACTCAGGAAGGTTTCTACGGGCCTAGGATGTACCATGGTAACCAAAACTCAAGTGCAACATGTTGTCTGTATCAATGATTAATGCTAAGGGGTTTGAAGTATTGTTCCAAGTTGGAAATGTGGTACCTAGGTCCAAAGGCTCTAACTCCATAGGAGTATTTATTAGAGTTAGGGAGAGTGATCTATACAAGTAGAAGAGAAAGTTTATAGATCAAGGGAAGAAGCAGGTTTCTGAGACTCAAAAGGATTCAAGTTCGAGTGAGAGTTTGCAGAGTTAGAGGGAGATTTCGTAAGACAAGAAGAACACATGGTCATAAAGAAGTAAGGAGGCTTCTACAATTTGAAATAGGGAACCTTGGAATGGCATAAAGGCCTATCAAGAGAAGAATAAGCGAGAGGATTTTGGTGGCAGGGAAATTTCTGAGGAAATTAGTGTTGTTCATTTTACAAGATATGCTGCAATAGTGGATATTAGAGATTGGGATTGTGTTATCGACAAGTTACTTTCGAGGAATGGAAGTATTTCCCTCGCTAAGAGGGAGTGTTGAAAAGTGTAGCTTGGTAGGTACTCCCATAATTCTAAGGTACTTGACTTGTGAGAGAAAACCCATTTTGTGGAAAAAGTACCCAAGCTCGTGGGTTTTGGACCCAAAGTCATGGGCTTGAAAGCCAAAGAAAATATTTTTTTTTATTCTAATTATTGTAGAGGAGGCACCTACTTAGCTGTAAGGGATCCTAAGGAAAGTAATTAAATTTCTATTTATATGAGAGATCATGAGAGGTTTAAACCATCATAACAATTCATCTTGTGAGAACTCAAGCCAAGAAGAGAAGCCACAAATCTAAGTGGAGGACGATTCAAAGGTATTTTTCTATTTTGGAAGTGTATCTTCCCTATTGAAGGAGGCAGAGTTACTCCTCCAAGGTTTGGTCTGTAGGAAGGTTGAAAGGAGTCCAACGCTAAGGGTTCCTGAGGCCACCAAGTTCTATCTAAGGTCCTAGAAGAGTAGAACAAGAGATCTTGGGTTTGAATTATGTCTTATGAGAGGGATGAAGCCATAGAATTATGTGGAGGCAAGCCAAAATGCCTTAGGTGACTATAGAAGGGATGAAAATTCCTTAATTGATAAGATAGAGAAGGGACATAGTTGTTTGAAGCTAGGCCATAGGGAGGAAAGGGGTTCGAGAGGCCTCATGGGCTTGTGGAACAAGGCCGAGGTACCTTAGGCCTAAGAAGAGGCCAATGTAGGGCTGTAAGAGTTGCTGTTATGAGGAATATGAGTTTCTAAGCATTTTAATGAACTCTATTCATCAAAGGAGGGTTGTACAACAATGTTTTAGGCTGATGTATGTAGTGTTTTGAAGGACTAAATACACTGTGAGCAACTAGATATGCAAAGGAGTTAAAGGAGCAAATTATTTGTGGTTCTTAGAGGTAAATGAAATCCAAGTAAATCAAGGACAAGAGAATAGGAACAGATGGAAGTGAAGGATAGCTATAATAAGTAAGTCAAGCATTTGTTCTTTGTTATTTTGGGTAGATTGAAGGTCAAAGGGAGCTAACCTCAAGCCCTATTGTATCATATTTTGTATCAGGTTTCATAAAGGGCCATGATCCATGGTATGAAAGCCCTATGTATTTCTTGTTGATGGAATAATAATAAGTGTTTTGGGCCATATATAGCTGTTTATTTTATTGATTCATTGTTGTTACATTTATGCTATGTAAAGTGCTTGTAGTTGTGTACCTTCAGTGTGTTTATGATCTAGTTTAGACATAGATCATATCTGGGACATAAGAAAATTCAACAAAGATAAGGTATTCTAAAATGATGTATGAAATTCATATTTTAACTAGATATACACTAATTTATTGAATATCCATTAAAAAGTAGGATAAACACTTTAATGACATAGACTCACAAAAGCTAAAATTAGATAGATATGTCATTCATTCATCACAAAAACATGATATTTACATAAAACCCCCATACACATCCTCCATTACAAAAATTGAGATAAAGAAAAATATGATATTCTATACTCTTTTCTCCCTTATAGAATCTTTTGCACACACTCTCTCTCAAATGATATCTCTTTACACCATTTATATGAATATTCCCATGAGTACTATACTAACTCGACAATATATCAATACATTATATATACACATTACAAAAACTTGTCGATTGATTGAGTGGTTTACTTAGTTTTGGTGTGTAGTGTGTTTGGCACAACATCTCTCCCTAGCTTGAAGCAATGTCCTTTGGTTTAAGTCTTCAAAACTTGTGAACATTTTTTTAAGATTCACCTCCCCTTAGTGCAAATAGGCCTACAAAAATACTATCTCGCGTGTCCCTTAGCTAGAAGCTTAAGGTATGAAAAGTGGTACTAAGGGCACCTTTCTAAAATGGGAGCATACAATGAGGGTTTCTTGAGTAATTTGTAGATGATTGAAGTCCACTAAGCCACCTTGCAACGACTTGTTAAAATTCTCCTAGCATTGTTGTAGTGTTGTTGGTAAACAACATAAGGCCCTATGTTATGGAAATGACAAGGGAGGAAATGAATGTACCATTTAATTGTACAAGATATAGAGACAAAGGAGAAGTAGATAAATAATTCTCTAGCTGGGAAAAAATTCTTAGTAATGATAGAGAATGAATAAGAAACAATTCATAACATGGCATGCAAAGATGAATGCATAGGTGTTGGGGTAAGAAAATGTTGAAATACAGTATTCTTGGAGGGGTTGGCTATAGAGGGACCGAGACATAGGCAATCACCCTTGTCTATGGGTATATATCTAAGGAAATTATCTTGTGTTTACACACCATTGTAATCCCTTTTAGACAGACCCTACCATTCTAATTGGTCTTGTCACCATGCTTGGGTTTATGATCGTCAACTTCCACTTATATATTAACCATAGTTTGCATATTCTTAGCCAATTTCACCATTAGTACTCTAGTCATGTATCCTACGTAAGATGTCTCCATTAGCCTTCCATATTGAACATAGGAGTGAACTTATTCCGCTAGCAAGTGATGGCTAAATTTAGTTCACATGTAGACCATTGCTACAAAATGAAAAAATGGTAGTTCATAACATTTCATGTAGAGATGGATGTGTCGGTTTTGGGGTAAGAAAGGTTAAAGTAGAGGATTATGGTTTGCATTGGTGGTATATGGATCACATACGAAATCACCTTGGTATATGGGTATGTTTATATAGAAACAATAGATTCATGTGAGAAAATACACTTCCAAATACCATTCAAACAAACCAGAAATTCAAACAAAAAAACCATTCAAACAAATACCAAATTCTCAATTCCAAATACCAAATACCAAATTTAAGTATGGTGTAGTCTTGTCAAGTTTGTTTCCATCCAAATTCTCAACCCTGACATAATTGAAACAATTTAATACACATAATACTAATAATAATAACAATATTCCTAGAGACTCTAAACAATAGATTCATGTGAGACAATATGCTTCCAAATACCAATCAAACAACCAAAAATTAATAAAACAAATAAAACATTAAAAAACCATTCAAACAAACCCTAATCCTGGCAAAAATTTCACTTATCTAGGTCCAACGTTTTTTCATAGGGGAAATGGTGGGGTAGTCGGTGAGTTGCTTTCGCAGGCTAGTTATTGTCGAGGGAGAAATGGTATCCGAGCAATTTCTTTTTTCCATTTATACCATGCAAAATTTCGGTTGATAGTTTAAATAGAATATAAACTCTTGACAAAGAGTATTAATTAGAATCTAAACTCTCGGCCAAGAGTTTATCCCTAAGAAAAATTTTCACTAAACTTCTTAGTCGAAAACCTTTCAAACTCTCATCTAAGAGTTTTTTAATTTGAGGTTAACCCAACCAAACTCTTTAGTGAAATATTGTAAAACTCTCACCCGATAATTCTTTTGAATTGTTGGACAAGAAAAATTGTTTACATTTTTATCGGCCAAGAAACTTATAAAAGACAACGTGATTTCCCCCTACACTCCAAAAAGTGTTTCCCAATTTTTCATTTTCACCCCATGTTGAAGACGTATGTAATGGATAAATCATCTAAATAATAATATTATTTTCATTTGTCTATAATAATGGGTATCCAGCTTCTTTGAAGAAGAATCCCTTTGAAGCTTTACTTGGTAGAAGAGAAATACTCTAGTGACTTTGGATAACATATAATATAGAGTGGCACTTTAGCCAAACTTGCTAAAGGAAATGGAAGAGAAATTGGCTAAAATTAAACAACATTTGAAAATAGATCAAGAGAGGAAAAATAATTGTGTAGATAAAAGCATGAAAAATAGATAATTTAAAGCGAGAGAGCATGTAGTTTTGGAAGTGAATTAAAGAAAAACTCATTGAAGTTGGGTAGCTATGTTAAGTTGGAAACCATATTTTGTAGTCCATTTGAAATATTGGATAAGAGAGGATCAGTTAGATACATGTTTAGATATCCTACTTCCCTGAATGTGCATAATGTATTCCATGTATCTTTGTTGAAAAAGTATGTGCATGATTGTAACTATGTCACTGATTGGAATTTGTTTTAGGTAGAGCTTGAAGGAGGCTTTTAGGCAAATACAATATATATCCCATACAAAAAGGTCATGGTGCTGAAAGAAAATCCAGAGGGCAAGAAAAGGTCTAATGTACATACTACATCCTTGAATAAGTGAAAAAGGCGTTGGAATATATAATGCGAGAAGCATATATACAATTTTGAATTTTGGATGCAAATTCTATATATTTGTACACTTACACGATGATGTGTGCTAATGGAAATTTCAAAATAAGGGTGAGAGAAAGGAAACCCTAGTTTTGATCCTTATATTAACAATGTATATTTGTAGATGATGAAATGTCGAAGATCTTAATAATGTAATAGCTTTGAATATTAATAATAAAAATACATCACTAGTTGCAAATGGTTAAGGACAAAGTTATAGAAAGGATATTCTTATAGGCCATTTTGTCACATTTTGTCAATAGGCCTACAAACCAGATCAATCATCATTCACGAACATGTCATCATCTTGACATGAAGTCATATGCGTGAACTTTTCAAATAACTGAGTTTCTAGATCTAACTACTTCAAATCAATGCTTTTAAGGCCCAACACATACTGCCCCTTTAGAGACTTGCGTTCAGCATCAGGTTTCTCCCTTCTGCATTTGCGCTGATAAAAAACAACTTACTTCTTGTTGGGGATGCGTTGATTCTAGAAATATGAGAAAATTAAAAGGAATCCCGAAGCTTCCTCTTCCAAAAGCTTCCATGGGTTGTTTCAACGATTTACCTTGGGTAAGAAGCTTGAGTCCTAACTCATCTTACATTAGAGATTTTAAGTCTTATCCCTTGAGCTCATCCTACCATCTTTAGTGGATCTCAAGCCTAGATTGGTAAATGGATAAGAATTACTAAACTACCACACTCTCCTATATATTTACTGCCATCCATAACATCAGGGTTGGATTTTGGAGATTGATCATACCCTCATGCCTTTGCCTTGAATCTAAGGGAGTCATCATCTTCATAAATTAGGGTGACATTGAGGTGTGGTTTGTGACAAGGAAGGACAAGTTAACTTGATGATATTTATACAAGATAAACTACTATTCTTGGTTGTAAACTCTCTCCAATTTCTATTAATACAAAGAGTACACTATTTTCCTATATGTGTTATGTTATGTTTACATTCATGTCTTTCAATGCCTCACTAATTCATTGAATAGAGTAATTGAATTATGCTACATAGATATTGTGGATCCTTGGCTTATTCTGGTTGCATATTTAGGTTCTAATTATAGCGCTAGGAGCTATGATTGGATCTTATCGGGAAAGAGGAGAGTAAATCTTGTGATGGATTCTAAGTAAGCCTCTTTCCATTCTTCAATATCTCTAAGGAAAAAACATATTCTTTGATTTCTGTTGTTCTAGAACAGTCCACTAGGTCTAGGGAAGATACTTTTGTTCGCAATAGTAAATTCTGCGTAACAAATTGGCGACTCCACTAGGGATCTATTCTTCCCTTAGTGGTTCCCTTGACCTTGGCACCTTTTTCACCTCTTAAATTCATCTTGATTCACTCACCCGGACATTGAATGATATTAAGAAAACATATGTTTGAGCTTTGTTGGGTTTCTTATGTCGCGTTTTGATAAAAAATTCCCCAACACGTCTCTCTGTTTTGAGATAGAGTTCCCCAGTGAATCCAACATAACTGCCTACCTACTCTGCAATGCACCTTATCTTATGTTGAACTTACGCTAATTGCACTGCAACGCACCTTCTCTTGTGCTGCACTTGCTCTGATTCCTTTGTATTTGAACTGCAACACACTTGATCATGTGTTGAACCTACTCTGTAGGGAACTAGTGTCCTTTATGCACTTGCGCTGATCCCATAGGATGCACAATTTTGCAGTCCTTGTCCTTGCTCTCTGATATACTTCGTTCTATCATGTTTTCTTGAGTTTTCTAAGTTTGTCAGAGTCTCTTAAAACCCATCTTAATGTTTGCATTTGTTTTTATTAGCCTTTGGCAAGAGTTTCTTCAGCTTCTACTTCTTCTTCTGATTAATTAGGTGATTTGTAAACATAGAGCTTGATTGTTGATCCAATTGAAGAAATATGTATTGCAGTCATATTCTGTGTGATTTATTCTATCAATGATCTTGATGCATCTTAGTTTCCATTGCAATTGAATATTAAGAGAAAAGAAAATAAAAGAAATTATTTGCATTGCATATAGGGCTTTGATTTTGATTGGAATAGTGAATTTCAGGAGATCAATTGTTGCATCACTTATTTGTGGTATTGTTGATTCATTTCTTCTTTCCCTACTTAATTTTTCCTTTCATTGTTAAAAGGAAAAAAAGAGAGAGTTCTTTTTTATCATATTGGTTGCATCATAGGTGTGGTCATGTGACATCGAGTTTTGAGCCATGAAATCGAAACATAATTCAAGATCAACTCTAAAATTCACCTCAATCAACCTAAGGATGATTTGTCATATTAACGCAAACACCTAGACGTCTAGGCTAGAGACGTGTTCCAACATCTTTAAACTTAGAAGACATTATCCTATGTCAATGTTACATTTCGGGGGTGATATCCTATTCTACTTACATAAGTGTATAGGATCATTCTCCATATACCTTTGAGTATATGGGAATGTTCTCAGTGAATGGTTAAGAATTAGACAACACTACTATGTACTATGCTTCCATGTACCTTCGAGTATATTTTGGAAGTTCCCACTGGGTTGCTTTCCTACCATAGGTATCCAAGTCATCCGCCTAACACATTGTGATACACCAAACACAACATTCAGGGAGACTGCTTGCCTGTATGTAAATCCTTGGTTTACCAAGGTGGTATATTGGAGCTCACAGTTGCTTGATAATCCCTTTTTCACTAGTTACCCATTTGTTTTATTTGTGTCTTTAATTTCTATTGACCACAAAACAACATCCTTACCGTAGGATACCTCCTTAGTGGATCTTAGTTCAAGACTAATGGCAATAGCTTAAGAGTCTACCAATAAAGAAAACCGTTCTGAAGAGAATACTGTTCCTTTTCCTTCTTTTAGAAATATTGGTTCTCCATATATGGCAATGTCGTCCCTTCTTAGATTTACCATTTGGTTTGCGAATTTGGTTGTTTTTGACCCCCCTGGTTTAGAATGTCCAAACTTATCCTCAACCAAGTTCTCCTCCATCTGGACAACATCAAACTCAAGTTGATCCTAAAGTTGACCCTTTTCCTTCTTCACCCATTGTTTCTACATCCATTTCTTCCTCCTCGCTGTTGTGGCCACAACCTATTACATTTTTTCGAGTGTTTTTGTTGTTCCCTCCAGGGAACAACTATTGTTCCCTCCAGGGAACAACTATTGTTCCCTAAAGACAACAACACCTTTTTGGAGTGTTTTTTTTTGAGTTTTTGCTGTTCCCTCCAAGGAACAACACTTTTAGAGTTTGTTGTGGCCACAACCACCACCTTATTAAAACCTGCTCTGGGGGAAAATTTGAATGGGTCATTTGAGAAGTTTGATCTTTCGTCTCTCTGAATGATAACCGTAGTTGTCAGATGGAATTATGTCCTCAAAGTTGAATGGTTCAATGGTTTATTAATTATGGTTGCAATCCATTTTTAATCACCAGTCCCCAAAAAATCATTGTGCCCTCTTGATATTTAGAGCCGAAAGGACTCATATAACCCCTAGTTGTAGAGTCTGTCTCCTTATGAAAGTTTTTATGAAGGTAAGGTTTGTTTTAGGCATTTCAGTCATATCTCTCATAATCACAGCTAATGCTAATCATTCATGAGAGGTCTCTGATTCGAAGCTATATTAAACATCAGTTGCAAGTTTTATTTGTAGAAATAGGAATGTGTATTCTTGTATGAATAATTAGATTGCAATTAAGCTTAAATACAACCTTGTTCATCGGTGAACTCAGTAATTGATTCATTTGGACTTGGAATCTATATATGATGTTTAATCTCTTTTATTATGCTCCTTCAAGATAGATTAGAATAGTCAGGACTATCATAAGTAGGTAGAATCAATACAGATAGGACTTGATACATATAGGTTAACTGTTTCTTTTGTTGATTTAATGGAAGTATTCCTCTGGGGAGCAATCTTTCAACACCTATAACAGTTTACGGGATCCTTTAAAACCCGTTGGAACTAGCCATTCCAAATGAAAGTAGATCTAATCGAGGTCTGCGATCCGGTTGGTTCCCCTTTGTTGGCATAGTGAAAATTCGTCGTGTCAAAAAAATTGGCGCTGGAACGAGGGCTTGACCTCCGTTCATAGCTTTTTAAGTTTTCATCTATAAATGTTGCACATGGATTCAGAAAGATTAATGCATGGATCGTAAAGGTTGAAAAGATACTTCCACCCATTTGGAAGAGCCTCATTTTGAAGAAACAGTTGTCACTCTAAGTCCTGTGTTGGGTCACCCAAGGAAGAGAGATTGTGGGAGTACCCTGTCACTTAGGAACAACCAGTCAAAGTACTTACTCGTGCTTATGCTCATTCCCTCTCTCAGCTCCCCATCTTTCATTCCTTCCTTCTGACCACTAAAAGAAAGCCAAGGATCTTTCCCATAAACGAAGAGACATCTGCAACCCTTTCTCTTGAAGATATTGTGCTAGAGTCCCTACAAAGTATCGACACTCTTTGGGAGGGAATTATCGAGGATCCCCTCTCTAGAGGTGACTTGTGCTCAGAAAATCAAGGAAACATGCATCCTTGGCTTGATTTGGAAAATCCTAATAAAGAACGCCCAAAGGAGACCCTCAACCAAAACTTCCCAAATCATACTATGGCTAACGTTCCTCTTCTAGGTGGGAATCAACCCCCACTGCCTCCTCCAAGTGGGAATCAACCCCCACCTCCTCCAGGAGGACTCCCTCCCTGGCTTGCACAAGATGCTATAGCAGTACCTGGGCAACATCGTGCCTTACCCAAGAATGCAGAAAGAGTATTGCCCAAATTCGACCCTGAGCGGGGAGACATAGCTAATAACCATATCCACTCTTTCTTCATAGTCGTGCACATGTTGGGGGTATCCGATGAGGATGTGGTATGTTGCTTATTCCCTTTTACTCTGATTGGTGCAACATCAACATGGTACTTTAGCTTGAGAATAAGATCGATCACTCTGTGGGATGCTTTTCAGCGGGTCTTCTTAGACAAGTTTGGTGATGATAAGACACCTGCGGCCTTGGTTTTAGAACTATCACATTTAAAAATGGAAACCAAAGAAAAGTCAAGGATTTTAACATATGGTTCAACACTTTGTTCAACAGAATCCTGACTAATGCTAGACCTACTGATGAGGTGCTCATGGATTTCTACATCACTGCTCTCCCTGTCCCTACTGCGATGTGGGTCAAAAGGAGTAATGCACAAACCTTACAGGGTGCCATTGATGAAGTAGTAAAAGTTGAGAATGAAGTGATCAGTCTCATATCATGTCATTATACGACCAAAGAAACGAAAGCCTCTCAATAATCGAAGAAGAATAATGGGAGTGATAACAAAGTGGATGAGATCAAAGAAAAGGACACCACAAATGTGGAAGGTTTGCATCGGATCATTAAGAAATTGATGAACATAGTCATCGATATGAAAAGAAATTCTGGAGAGAGTAAAAATGGGAATGGAGGAACTAATAACAACAGAAAATCCTTCAAACCTTTCTATCGCAAGAAGACATAAGGTGGTCATAGTCAACTTGCGTTGCCTGCTCCACTTAATGAAGGGATTTTAAATATGGAAGACCTAGCTCTTATCAGATTGCTTCTTACCAAAGAAGAACCTATAGTAGATTTGGAGCAAGAACAGGAAGATGAGGAAAATTACAAAGTAGAAGATCCTAGGGACGAGGCATCTGAAGTCAATGTACTATGGGATTTCTATGCAAATGGGAATGATGACGAAGAAGATAGTAAAGAAGAAATTCACACTAACGAAATCCACACATGAAGTAAAGGGCCACTTGTGGATGTGATGAAGCCTGTAGACCAAAAAAAGAGAGATGTTCGCCCTTCAAAGACATCCACTCCCAATGCTCCTGTTGAGAAGAATAAACCTAGTGGTAATTCCAAGAGTATTCTGGTCATGAGCTATCCAAAGAAGGATAATACATCACCAAATGCAATGAAGGCAACTCAAAATGGTAAATTCCCACCTAAGAGTGGCAAGATCGGTATGTTTACTCTGCCCTACCCCATTTATAACATTGATTACAACATTGTGGATGATCTTAAGAAATCTCGAGCTAATATCACGTACTTTGATTTGTCAAAGTTAATGCAGCAGAGAGATTTTATTTTGAAAGCTATGAATGAACAAAATTGCAAATCTCTCATCAATCCGAGTAGTCAAACCAAAACTTCGGTGTCCAGACCCGTTAGTACCTCTAGTACATCCCAAATGCCATTAGCCATGGAGGCCACTCTGTCAAAAATGAATCGGACACCCCAAGATGTTAGTGCAACCATGATAGGAAGGAAATCAAAATCCATGACTCCACCTTTCCTTATCACATTTGAAATCTTCAACATGAACGTACACAACTGCCTAGTAGATTCCAGTGCCTCATCCACTGTTATGCCTTACGTTGTTGCTAAAAGACTTCATGCAATGCCCGAGAAAACTGGAACTCGAATTATGCAAATGGATTGAATGAATGTAAAAGTAATTGGAGAATTGAAATATGTATTGATTCGGATGACTACCAAACCACAGTACACACAAGTCATTAACATAGTGGTAGTCGACATACCTGAGGCATATGGAATGCTTCTTAGTAGGGACCGGTCAACAAATTTGAATGTATATTTCTCAACTGATTGGTCTCATATCTTGTTGCCTCAGAAAGGAAAAGATGATATGCTGAGAGTTGATCAAGAAAGATATATGAAGTATGTAGTGATAGAATTAAACGACCCAATGAACCTGCAATGTTTACCAACTCTATCCTTGGGAATTATAGTTTTGACATTTGTGCCATGGAAACCTATTTTGGAGAATTCCATGCAGAGACAGTTGAAGAAATTGCAACGAACACACATTTGCAAGCTCTCCCCTGTAGTCCAAGTGATGAACTATCCTGTATTATGGTAGATGATAGGACTAATTACGTAGAAAGCAGTTTAATTGATATAACATTAGATTGTATATTTTGGACACTCTACATTGACGACTCTAACTGCATAGAGGGCACAGGTGCTGGGAGCATTCTGTTTGACCCACAAGGGAACAAACATTTGATGGCTAGCCGGTTGGAGATCATGTGCACCAACAACATGACAGAGTACAAAGGCTTGCTGCAGAGCCTGAAGAAAGCCATTGAAATGAAGGTGGAAAATCTTAAAGTTTTTGGTGACTCGCAGATAATTGTCGACTAGGTAAGGAAAAGGATACATTGCAATTCACCACACCTGGTCAGATACCAACATGAGGTATGGAGCTTAATTGACAGTTTTGATTCTTTTACTATAACATACATACCTCGAGGGAAAAACCAAGATGCCGATTTGATGGCTGGTGTGGCTTCAAAAATTTTGCCTGACCTTAGATTAAACAAGAATACATATTATGTTGAATTGATTTTCATACCATCCATACCTGATAACATCTCAAATTGGTAGGTATTTGAAGGTGACGAGAAAATCCTTGAGTTACTACATTGCGAAAAGACATTAAAAAATGCACTCATTGATGTAAAAGAGCATGACAATCTTATGAATGAGAGTGAAGATGAGGAAAAAGATCAGTCCAATATAATTCCCAAGTCAGTTGTCAAGATGGAGCACTTTTATGACCTACATGATAAATTTAAAAAGCCAACTAACTGCAAAATGTATAGCTCATCCATGAAGTATGAGTTGGTCAACCTTAGAACTGAAAAAAACCCAAAAAATGTTAATTTGGGCTTAGGATGCTCTCCACAAGAAAAGGATGCGTTTGTTAAGCTGTTTAAAGAGTACAAGGACATCTTTGCATGGACATATGTCGACTTAAAAACCTTCAATACCGAAATCATGCAGCATGTAATTCCTTTGGAAAAGGATGTTAAGCCCTACCAACAAAAGCTTCGTAAGATGCATCCAAGCCTGGAATCGTTGGTGAAGAAAGAATTAAACAAAATTCTGGATGCTAAAATCATTTTTCCGGTCAGGCACACACGCTAGGTAGCCAATCTTGTGCCAGTAAGGAAAAAAAATGGAGAAATCAGATTATGTATCAATTTTAGAAACCTGAATAGAGCATTGCAGAAGGATAACTATCCTGTCTCATCTATGGAACACATTCTTCAATGCATTTCTGGGTCTGAAATGCTGTCCCTATTGGATGGGTTTTCGAGATATAATCAAGTGTTAGTGTCGAATGGAGATCAACTTAAGGCAACCTTCAACACTAAATGGGGCACCTACACATATCATAAAATGCCATTTTGATTTATTAATGTAGGTTCCGCATTTCAGAGAGCTATAGAGATAGCTTTCCGAGGATTGATTAACAGATCAGTAGTGGTTTACATGGACGAAATTACTGTGTATTCTTATCACAAAAGGGATCATATTTATCACCTGAAACAGATTTTCGAAAGATGCCGAAGGTACGAAATATCGTTGAATCCCAAGAAGAGCATTTTTGCAGTTATAGAAGGGAAGCTACTGGGTCATATCCTCTCCAAGGAAGGAATTGTTATTGATCCTGAAAGAATAGAGACCATCATGAGAATACAACCTCCTACAAATAAATGAGCAATACAATATTTTTTTTGGGAAGATTAATTTCGTTAGGAAATTTGTCTCACGCTTCACGGAAATAGTGCGTCCCATTTAGCTGATGATGAAGAAAGATGCCGTGTATAGGTGGAGTGATGAAGCTAAGAGATTGTTTCAACAAATTAAGGAGGCCATCACAGAAGCTCCTGCATTGGTTAGCCCCAATTTTGATAAGGAATTCCTCCTGTACACTTTTGCTTCTGATGTTTCATATGCTGCAATCCTCACCTAAAAAAATGATAACGGAAACGAAGTCCCCATTTCTTATATGAGCTCTAATATTTAGGGGGAAAAACTAAATTACCTTGACATGGAGAAACAAGGTTTTGTGGTTTTTAAAGCTGTGCCACCCTTATTTACTGAAGGTCGGGACCAAGACTATAAGGACCCTCTTCGTGCAGAGGGAGATGGGAGAACAGAGAGGGAATTAGATAACGACTCTTCAGGAATACGACATTGAGATTAAACTAGAAAACATAGTTTGGGGGTAGGGGTTATGTAAGTTTGCAGTAGAAGCCATGGCAGGTAAAGAAGGGATGTCAGAGGAACCAGAAACTTAGTGCACACAAAATGCTCAAGTAGCATTCAGGGAAGAGCCCTGATGGGACAATGAAATGTTAATATATGAATGAAAAATATTGGAAGTCCCATTCGACTCTAATTTGTGGTATTACAACATACACTTTTATCTGACACGGGGGTCATGTCCTGAGCACATGGACGCATCACGAAGAAGAACACTGAGATAGAAATCTATACAGTATCACTTTTCTAATGACACATTATACAAGAAAAGTTATGACAGAGTTTGGCTGAGGTGTTTGGAAAAGGATGACTTTGATCATGTCTTGAAAGAAATGCACGATGGCCTAGCAAGTGGTCACGATGGCGGAGAGACCACTGCTCACAAAATATTAAGAGCCAGGTATTATTGGCCTACATTGTTCAGAGATCCGCATGCCTACACTCGGAAGTGCAAGGTGTGTCAAATTGCCACAGGGAGAGAAAGAAAGCCAACCGTTCCCCTCAGGCCCGTTATGATTTATCGCCCATTCCAGCAATGGGGCCTAGATATCATAGGTGAGATCACTCCAAACTCTTCACAACAACATAAATATATACTCACGATAGTTCACCAGATGGACTGAAGCCATCCCACTTTGGAAGGTTAATGAATTCGAGGTAATATCTTTTATTGAGAAATTTATTATCAATAGGTTTGGCATCCCTGACACTCTCATATTTGATAATGCTTCTTATTTTTCATCTCTAAAATTGACTTAATTTTCTATCGATAAATCAATTCACATAAGATATGCGTCAAACTGTTACCCCCAGGGAAATGGAGTTGCAGAGTCCTCAAATAAAAACCTCATCCACATAATCCATAAATCTGTCGCCAACAATCAGAGCAATTGGCACAAAGCTCTAACAAATTCCCTCTGGACGGATAGGTTCACCCCAAAAGTAGCATTAGGAAACCCCCCAATACTTCCTCGTCTATGGATAGGAAGCCATCTTGCCTCCCAACGTTACCCTTCCCTATTTATAGCTCTCCCGAGCCTCAAGAGGGACCCCTTCAACCTTACTTCAAAAAAGGATTAACCAACTGGTGAGTTTGGAGGAATTGAGAGATAATGCCAGAAACAAGTTCAGGAATCACCAAATGATTATGAACAGATGGTTTGATCGCCATCTAGTAGGAGATAAATATTACCAAGTCGGTGAGCTTGTCCTGAAATGGGACAAGTTGAGTGAGCCAAAAGGTAAGCACACGAAATTCCAACACTTATGGCTGAGCCCATTCCAAGTTGAGGAAAAAATTGGTCAGGGAACCTACAGATTGAAAAATTTACAAGGAGAAACCGAAAAACTCCCTGTTAATGACCAACAATTTAAGAGATACTTCCAGTAGCCACCACATGGTGGTTACCTCCTGAGTAGGCGAGGATTCACTTTGTTCTGCTGATAGCTTAGTTATACTTTCGTTTTTTTTTTGTTCTTGTTTTTCCCGTAAAGTTTATCTTCCTTATGTTTTGAATTCTAGTCCTTTTTAGCCAATTAATTTCGGTCTTTCAGTCTCATTTTCACCTTTTATAACTCTCTTCCAATCGCCCTCATTCGCTACCTTCAACTTTTGCTTCCCTCATTAACCTGCTGATGAGTCTACAGATCCTAAATTTATTATTACCTTGCAAGTTGAACAAACCTTCAATGAGCCCATGAGAACTGGAAAATCAACAGTAAAATTCAAATCAAAGCCACTCATTGGGATCTATTGGGAACTAGGTAGGCTCTGTTGATAATCTAGATACCTGAAGCATGTAGGGACATCTTTATAAAACAAAAAATGTGTAACCACGACTGGACTGGCATGGCAAAACGCTGCATTTAAAAAAAAAAATCCCACCTAGACCTAGCCTATACTTGCCTATGATATTTGTAGTCATTCTCCATTGGTTCCGTCCACCACACTAAATTTCCAATATCTGTCATCTACAAGTAAACCTCCTTTCATGGGTTAAGCTCGCTATCGTATGTCCTGTGGCAAATTTAATTGTGCTCTAGTCCTTGTGCCCGAAACTGGAAGGACTTATTTAAAAGAAAATGAAATGTCGAGTCCTTGTGCCAATCTGGAAGGACAAGTTGTTTGTGAAGCTAGTTGGAGTAGAGACTGTTGTTGGACTCAGAGTACCGGTTGACACAACAAGCCCAACCTCGCTTAAGCGGTTTAAAAATATGACATGATCCATGACTGTGCTCCATTCGATCATATGAAAGTATAGCACAAAAAATTCTTACATAAAATGCAGATAAACATATCTACATATATTCGTCAAGCTTGATGCATGATAAAGAGCTGAGGTACACACCTAAATAGGTATTGACAAACCAATGATAGCACGAAAGGATTTTAAAAGTAGAAAAGAGGTAAAGGAGGGTCAATAAATCCCATAATATGACCATTGGAGAATGCCTGTCACAACCCTATCAGTAAGTAGAAGCCATTTGTCTTTATCTCACCTAAAGAGATTAATGTTGAAGTGGAACCCATGCCTGTCCATCTATACAGTTTGCATTTCGAGTTTATCTCCACACCCTGATGTTCTATGAACCAAATTTTATTTGGTAACAGAGATAACTGGTCACCCAACGGTTCGCCATTTTTTTGTGGCCACAACCTGTTACATTTTTTTGTTGTTCCCTAAAGGGAACATCACCTTTTTGGAGTGTTTTTTTTTTTTCGTTGTTCCCTCCAGGGAACAACACTTTTAGAGTTTTTTTGTGGCCACAACCACCACCCTATTAAAACCTGCTCTGGGGAAAATTTGAATGGGTCCCTTGAGAAGGTTGATCTTTCATCTCTCTGAATGATAACCGTAGTTGTCAGATGGAATTATGTCCTCAAAGCTGAACGGTTCAATGGTTTATTAATTATGGTTGCAATCCATTTTTAATCATTAGTCCCCAAAAATCATTGTGCCCTCTTGAGATTTAGAGCCGGAAGGACTCATATAACCCCTAGTTGCAGAGTCTATCTCCTTATGAAAGTTTTTATGAAGGTAAGGTTTGTTTTAGGTGTTTCTGTCATATCTCTCATAATCATAGCTAATGTTGATCATTCATGCAAGCAAGGACCAAGAGAAGAAAAGCAAGGTCGGCGAGCTGATGCATAAGCATCATGAAGGGCTACAACGAAATAAGTAAAGGGATCTTGAGGTGGTAATAAAATTTGAGAAGGTAACACAACCTTTGAATCCTTTGCAGAGTCCTCAAATAAAAACCTCATCCACATAATCCATAAATCTGTCGCCAACAATAAGAGGAATTGGCACAACGCTCTAACAAATGCCCTCTCGGCGGATAGGTTCACCCCAAAAGTAGCGTTAGGAAACCCTCCATACTTCCTCATCTATGGACATGAAGCCATCTTACCTCCCAACGTTACCCTTCCCTCTTTACAGCTCTCCCAAGCCTTAAGAGGGACCCCTTCAACCGTACTTCAAAAAAGGATCAACCAACTGGTGAGGTTGGAGGAATTGAGAGATAATGCCAGAAACAAGTTTAGGAATCACCAAATGATTGTGAAAAGATGGTTTGAACGCCATGTAGTAGGAGATAAATATTACCAAGTCAGTGAGCTTGTCCTGAAATGGGATAAGTTGAGTGAGCCAAAAGATAAGCACACGAAATTCCGACACTTATGGCTGAGCCCCTTCCAAGTTGAGGAAAAAATTTCTCAGTGAACCTACAGATTGAAAAATTTACAAGGAGAAACCAAAAAACTCCTTGTTAATGACCAACATCTTAAGAGATACTTCTAGTAGCCACCACATGGTGGTTACCTCCTGAGTAGGTTAGGATTCACTTTGTTCTACTAATAGCTTAGTTATACTTTCGTTTTTTTTTTTTTGTTGTTGTTGTTTTTCCCGTAAAGTTTATCTTCCTTATGTTTTGAATTCCAGTCCTTTTCAACCAATTAATTTCGGTCTTTTAGTCTCATTTTCACCTTTTATAACTCTCTTCCGATCACCCTCATTCGCTACCTTCAACTTTTGCTTCCCTCATTAACCTGCTGATGAGTTTGTAGATCCTAAATTCATTATTACCTTGCAAGTTGAACAAACCTTCAATGAGCCCATGAGAACTGGAAAATCAGCAGTAAAATTTAAATCAAAGCCACTCATTGGCATCTATTGGGAACTAGGTAGGCTATGTTAATAATGTAGATACCTGAAGCATGTAGGGACATCTTTATAAAACAAAAAAATGTGTAACCACGGTTGGACTGGCATGGCAGAACGTTGCATTTAAAAAAAAAATTCCCACCTAGACCTAGCCTATACTTTCCTATGATATTTGTAGTTATTCTCCATTGGTTCCACCCACCACACTAAATTTCCAATATCTGTCATCTACAAGTAAACCTCCTTTCATGGGTTAAGCTCGGTGTCGTATATCCTGTGGAAAATTTAATTGTGCTCTAGTCCTTGTGCTTGAAACTGGAAGGACTTATTTAAAAGAAAACGAAATGTCGAGTCCTTGTGCGAATATGGAAGGACAAGTTGTTTGGGAAGCTGGTTGGAGTAGAGACTGTTGTTGGACTCAGAGTACCGGTTGACACAACAAGCCCAACCTCGCTTAAGTGGTTTAAAAATATGACATGATCCATGACTGCGCTCCATTCGATCATATGAAAGTATAGCACAAAAAATTCTTACATAAAATGCAGATAAACATATCTACATATATTCATCAAGCTTGATGTACGATAAAACGCTGAGGTACACACCTAAACAGGTATTGGCAAACCAGTGATGGCCACAGAAGGATTTTGAAATTAGAAAATAGGTAAAGGAGGGTCAATAAATCCCATAATATGACCATTGGAGAATGCCTGTCACAACCATATTAGTAAGTAGAAGCTATTTGTCTTTATCCTGCCTAATGTGATTAATGTTGAAGTGGAACCCATGCTTTTCTGTCTATATAGTTTGCATTTCGAGTTTATCTCAACACCTTGATGTTCTACGGGCCAAATTTTATTTGGTAACAGAGATAAATGGTTCACCTAGCGGTTTGCCATTTTGTTGTGGCCACAACCTGTTACATTTTTTTGAGTGTTTTTGTTGTTCCCTAAAGGGAATAGCTGTTGTTCCCTAAAGGGAACATCGCCTTTTTGGAGTGTTTTTTTTGAGTTTTCGTTGTTCCCTCCAGGGAATAACACTTTTAGAGTTTTTTGTGGCCACAACCACCACCCTATTAAAACCTGCTCTGTGGGAAAATTTGAATGGGTCTCTTGAGAAGGTTGATCTTTCATCTTTCTTAATGATAATCGTAGTTTTCAGATGGAATTATGTCCTCAAAGCTGAACGGTTCAATGGTTTATTAATTATGGTTACAATCCATTTTTAATCATCAGTCCCCACAAAATCATTGCGCCCTCTTGAGATTTAGAGCCGGAAGGACTCATATAACCCCCAGTTGTAGAGTCTGTTTCCTTATGAAAGTTTTTATGAAGGTAAGGTTTGTTTTAGGTGTTTCTGTCATATCTCTCATAATCATAGCTAATGCAGATCATTCATGCAGGCAAGGACCAAGAGAAGAAAAGCAAGGTCGACAAGCTGATGCATAAGCATCATGAAGGGCTGCAACGAAAGATGTAAAGGGATCGTGAGGTGGTAATAAAATTTGAGAAAGTAACACAACCTTTGAATGATCATCGTAGGAACAACATGCCTAGTCCACATGATACCTCTACCAGTTGGATTTTCGTTGCCATGTGTCATGGCTTTGGGAGAGAATGGGGTAGGATGTCCTAAAATTCTGAGAAGACAGGAAGCATAACAGATGTTGGTATAAGAGTTCTTATGTCGCTCCGGGGACTCTAGATGACACCTTTACACCACTGGTGTCGATATTGTAAAGACATACTCTACAAGAAAGGGATATGGAACTGTTAGTGTCGGTATCTTCATCCCTCCATCAGTGATCAAATTCTCTTGTTGCATTGCATGTTAGGCGTCTCATCTGATCAGCTGCATTCCATTAGGATCATGGATCATCTGATGGTAGGGGAATATTATACATTTTCCCTCATGTTCTTTACCTGCTGACCCATTTTCACTCATCTAGATCATCTGCAGTCATTTTTTGTCTTTAAATCTACAAAAGTCATTTTTAGGGTTTTAGGTCCCATTAGGTCTAAGGTTTCGTCAATAAGGTCTTGTCAACGCTCAATAACAGTCAGTAGGTGCATGAGGAGGTCAAATAAAGTCTCAGCAACAAAAATTTCCATAATCACATGCTCAGTGATTGATTTTTTCCTCAAAACCCTGTTTTGAGGAAAAACAGAGTTTTTTTATGTTTCATGTACTAAATTTCATGTAATTTCATTTTCTCTATATGTAATAATGTTAGAAGCAACCCTGGTCACTTTGGCAAGCCTCTGCTACTTCAACTTCTGCAAAAGAAACAAAATGCCAAAGTATTCAGTCCATCAAAGGTAAAAAGTAAAGCAAACTGCCCATAAACAGAGTTTTTAAAGCAAGTGAAAATCAAACATTAGCAAAGCGGGTTTTCATAAGTCAAAAATTAAAGTCATTGCTATATAAAGTATATTCATATCAAAGAGGTTCATTTGCATGCCAAAAGTGAAGGAGAGCAAGTGTATTTGTGTTTCAAAAGCCAAGAGAGCAATTTTTGGCCAAATCAAGGAAAATCGCAGGCGCAACGCACCTGTGAGGTGGCACGACGCACAAGTTTCCAAAGACCGAAATCGCTCATATGCTCCTCCAAACTCTCAAAATTGATAAATTCTCTATTTTCCAAGTAAGTTGATGCTACCTCATGACCAATGAATGAGTTTGTCTTAGTCTTCTTGGTGATTTAATAGGGAAATATAGAAACCCTAGTTCCTTGCAGTTTGATGAAAAACCATTGCATAGTGTTTACAAATTGTACTTGTTTTGTTGCTAAACCTACTCCTCTCATTTTCAGTCCCTCAGTCCCTCACTTCATTTTCTCTCTCCCTTTTCATTCATATTTCCCATTCCATACTCCCCATATCCCTAAACTACTAACACTAAATCCCTAATCCCACTATCCCAAACCGTAGTCAAATATCCCCAAACCCTAATTGCTATTCCCAAAGCCTAAATATCATCCCCTAAAGCCTTCTATTCCCCAAAAAACTTTCAGTAGCATTCCCAAACCCCTCATACACATTCCCTCCACAGTCCCTCATACATTCATATCTTTGGTAGCAAAAACCTATTGACACCATAAAATCTCTTCATACTCATCTAAGAAAACTCAAGCATTGGCAAACATGGAGTCAGATTCTTCCTATGACAGAAATGAGGAAACAATCAATGATTCTTCTAGAGAAATGCATGCACCAAGGAGGCCTCATAAGAGTGGAAAACATAACTGGGAGGAGCCTACTTCACTTGCCGAGCTGTTGGCCTGTGCTCTTGTTGTCACATGCTTCCAACATCAATCTTATTTTCAATTTTGTGAGATGGTGGCAAGAGTTAAATACCACAATGAGCTGGCTAGACTATTTGTGCTCCATCTTCATAATGGCCAAGTCACTTTGGCAGGTGTGACATTCACCTTGACACCTGAGACTATTGCTCAAGCGACCAATATTCCAAATGTAGGTGAGCAATGGAATAAGGGGTAGTTTGTTGACATAGATCATTATGAGACTTACATCAAGGTTGGTTTTCAGAGGCAGATTGATAGAGTTTTCCCTTTCAGGTACCTTCAAGACACATATGCACCCTTAATGAAACTTATAATTAAATATTTCAGCTGTGAGGGCAGATTTGCTCGCCTGTATGCTTACCACATCAGACTGTTGATGCACTTCACTGGGGTGAGAATGATGAATCTCCCATATTTTATTTGCCAGAATATTGAGAAGATGACCACCTTGGTTCATGGAATCCTCCTCATTAATAGTATAACAACATCTATCACTTTTTACTCATCAAAATTGTGTTCTTGCATCAGCTTGGTTTACTGAATATCTCATGGGAGGATTTCATTGCACATGAGGTCTTTACAGGTCCTCAAGTACCCCCACCAGTTTTTCATGAGGCAAGAGAGCCTTCACATCAGTAGGAGGTGCATGAGACACAGACCACCAGTGTGCCAGTGTTTGTTACATACCAAAAGGGCACAAGGAGATTGTTTGCAGCAGCAAAACGAGTACTATCTCCACCCGGGGTGGAAGGGGTCTCGTTTCCTTCAACAAAAAAGTAGGTATAGGACAAGGGTAAGCAGCGATTACATGATGAGGGGCGTTCGGGAGGACAAGAGATAGATTTCATTCTTATTCAGGATGATGACACTGATTTGGGCTCCCAAAGCTCAAAGCTTAAGGAGATCATTCAGGAACAACAAGTTGACATTCATGATTTGTCTCTCAACTTGGAAAGAGCCAAATGGATAATCAAATACCTGGAGCAAAGAAACAAACATCTAGAGGATTAGCAAACCATCATGGAGCTCCAAAACATACGAGAAAACCAGCAAGCTGCCAAGAGGAGGAAAGTCAAGTTGACATTACTTGAATAAGAAATTGATGCTGAGCGTGAATCTTGGCTTGAGAGGGAAAATACGTACTTGGAAAAGATGCTAGGGAAGGCCAACAGGGAGAAAAATATGTTGAGGCACATGGCCTACCACTACTTGGCGAGAAACAAGGTGTGCAAAGCAAGAATCAGGATTTTAAAGGCCAAGTTCAAAAAAGCATCAAGGAAGAGAAAAGAGCAAGATAGACTCCAGATCTTGGCTCAGGCTTCCTTAGCCCAACCGAACACTTGATGATAGACACTCAGCCCAAATTTCAAGAAATTTGGGAAATGTTTTGCAAATTTTGAAATATTGGCCTAAAAAACAGGTTTTTCCGTTTGGTGCGCCACGCCACCAGGCACACGCTTTTGCTAGAGACCTCCTTTTGAGGAAAACTTAGCATTTTTGCATTCCTCATGGAAAAATATGAATTCCCTCACATGGCCAAGAAATTTTGACAGGTTTTGAGCTTCCAAAGAGGTCAAAAACACCTCAAAAATGACCTTTCTGCCCCTTTTTGGCCACACAAAAAGCAGTGTTGGGAGAACTCATTTTTGGAGGGGAAAATGGAGGCCAAATTCCAAAATTCTACCTTTTCTGGAAAGCATACAGGTAGACCTTTCTAACAAGCCCACTTGGAGCAAATTTGGTACACAGGAAGGCCTCCAAAAGCAACTCCAAAGTAGGGCGGCGCACAGGATCAGGGGCGCGATGCACAGGCTGAAATTTTGTCATTTTGGTCAAAAAACTCTGTTTTTTCGCCTAGTTTCTTCACAGTTTGACTTTTATCTTTTTAATAGTCAAACTCATGATGTAATTTGATTTGAATTGATGGATTTTGATGTAAATATGTTAAATTTTCACTCATATAGGTAGATTCATCCATGAAAAGGTAGTTTGCAACTGAATGAATCAGTTCCCTAGTTTTTAGAGGCAAGCTGTTCCATTGCCTACTTTTTAGTTCTCAGTTTAGAATTTGTTGGAGAAGCTTCTCAACTTATGAGCTCGACCCCTAGAGGCTAGGATAAGTTTTTGGTTGCCTATATCTTGTAATTTTTCAGTCATTGGAAAAGGTTGGACTTTTGGGAAAGCTTGGAGCTTCATTGTACACTCATTTCAGTAGTTTGGCAAAGGAATAGACCAGGGTTTGCAACACTTTATGGGATTCTTGTGGAAACTTTGATTTGGTATTATGTTTCCTTCTATAATTGCAAGTTTGCATGTGTTTTATGTATGCCATTATCTCTCTCTATTCATCTTAACTAAATGAAGCAAGGATAAAGGTAGAATTCATTGATTTGCAGTGCTCTACCTAGGGTTTTGTTTAGTTATTTATGTTTTCAGCTGTTTGAAGAGGATCCCTGAGACTTTCATGCCCTATTCAAATCTTCACCAGTCTAAAATCTCTCCATCTCACTCAATTTTAAATACCAAATCATTTTCCTACCTTGCCCCATAGAGATCTCTGCAAAACTGAACCCATTCCCCAGACCCAAAATCTGCCTTTCACATTTGAGCCAACAAAACATCATCAAATTCAATCAAACTCTTCTGAACACATACCTAGCCTAAAATCAATCTTTACATTAGTCATCTCAAGCCTCATTGATCAAATTTTGTTTAGATTGACAAGGAGAGAGCCCTCTCTCGACCCGATAGGGCTAGCTACCAGGTTAAGCGTGGTTTGATGTTACCCTAGATCCTGCCTTTCTCAGCCTGAAGTAGATTTAGGCCCTAACAGGAACCACCATAGTGCATAATGGAGGCACACTCTATGTTAAGTGGAGGTACTCTTGACAACGCAGATCCATCAAGCTTTTGTTACCTCCAGATACACCTTAAATCATGCTAGATGTTCGATGATGAGCGTAGTGTCTTGATTTTCCTTTAGGAAATAATAGGGAATAACCTTCAGTTGATACAGGTGCGAAGAGATGGCTTGCAGTCATTCTTCTTTCCGTCAGCATCCATTCATTTCCTCCAGGAAATAAAACACTCTAGCAAATGTGGCCTCGACGTGTCAGTGGTTTCATTGACCGTTATATGTTTGTATATTGAAAAGAACAAGAAGAGGGAAAGTCATGGAAGACCGAGGGTCATTTGTCTTGTTGCATAAGTATTACCTCAGGATATGGGCAAGGGAATTTTTTTTGGCAGAAGAGGGGTCAATTTTATTATGCTAATAAAGAAGACTATTTCGGTCAAGAAGAAGCCTTTTTTCAGATTCATTTTCCTTTTCTTTTATGTTTGGAATCAGGGAGTTGTGACTGGCATGAGGATATATATGTTTTATTTCTGTGCAAAGTGATAATAGACATCTTATGACTAGTCTTGGTTACTTGAATATAATTCGTTGTCATGGTTAACTCATGAGAGGTCTCCGATTCGAATCTATATTAAACATCAGTTGCAAGTTTTATTTGTAGAAATAGGAATGTGTATTCTTGTATGAATAATTAGATTGCAGTTAAGCTTAAATAAACCTTGCTCATCGGTGAACTCAGTAGTTGATTCATTTGGACTTGGAATCTATATATGATGTTTAATCTCTTTTATTATGCTCCTTCAGGATAGATTAGAATAGTTAGGACTAGCATAAGTAGGTAGAATCAATATAGATAGGACTTGATACATATAGGTTAGTTGTTTCTTTTGTTGATTTAATGGAAGTCTTCCTCCGGGGAGCAATCTTTCAACATCTATAATAGTTTACAGGATCCTTTAAAACCCGTTGAAACTAGCCATTCCAAACGAAAGTAGATCTAATTGGGGTTTGCGATTGGGTTGGTTCCCCTTTGCTGGCATAGCGAAAATCTGCCATGTCAACACTTGCTTGGTGAAAGTCTTGATTCTAGTAACCATGAAGCTAATAAGAAGAAGAAAAATATGAAGAAGAAGTAGCAAACTAAGCATGGGGACAATGAAGCAACCATTGCTACCCATGCAAATAGTATGGAAGAATCTTCCAATCAACCTAACAAAGTTAAATTCCCTTGCAAGTTATGTAAGTGTGAACACTGTCTTAGAGATTGTCCTAGTATTCCACAGGTATTAGAAGTGTGGTCCATAGGTCCACATCAATGCTTGTTGTCATCTTCTCGAGATCATGTTGGTGACAAAACATTGACTAGTGATCATAAGATTCATGGAAAGAAGGGTAAACTCAAATTTCCCTGTAGGTGAAGGGAATCATCCTATTCACCTTTGTCCTTATATGGATCAATCCTAAAAAGTGTTGGAAAACCTTACAACTTCTCAACCCCGTCTTCCTAATCGTTATCAAAATATTTCCCCTAATCCTCTACTAGTTGATGAAATGATTTATTATAATCCATCTCCAATAAATACTATACTCTCTGAACATGAATCCCATGAATCCATTCATAACCAACCATTGGTTGAGAAAATGGTTGACTCAATTCAACCTTCCGTTGATCATACTTTTCCCGTAGAGAGTGAGTATCATACCACTCAGGTTCTTCTCATTTCTTCAGATTCCAATGAACTGGGGGGAAATCCCTCCATTCCCATGACACAGTGGGGAAATCCTCCCATTCCCAAAACACAATGGAGCGGTTTTATCATTTCCATTGCATAAGGGGGAAGTTCTCCCGTTCCCATGACACCCCCTCCAAGTTGTATGGTCACTTCCTTTGATTGGAGTTGTCTGGAAGGATATCATCTTCCCCCTTCCATTCCCTTCCATATCATAATATAGGATTATAACATGCTCGTACCTAATAGAATCATAGAAAAAGGCACATTTGTTAGCATTCTTCCCTTAACTGCTAGCAAGATTTAGGTTCTCCGCAACTTGTGCCCATTACCTAGAATCTATTGGGTTTTAACAGAGGAACCAATCAACCATTAGGGATCCTTCCTCAGTTTCCTATTACTTTGGGAGGAAAGAATGTCTATATCAATGTGATGGTAGTCCAAATCCCTTTGGATTTTAATTTAGCCCTTGGGCATGACTATGTTTATGTCATGGGAGCTCTTGTCTCTTCACTCTTTCATGTGATGCGTTTCCCACATGAAGGAAGAATTGTAACCGTTGAATAAATTTCGTTCTTTGGTCCTAATTTGGCTCCTAATAAACCAAATTCCCTATATGGTCCTTATATGCAATTGGTATCTCCTTTGCCACAAATTAATTATGTGGCAACCCATTCCATGCCCATGTTTACTGATGATCTAGTAGGTGATGTAGTGCATCATTTACTAGGCGCATTGGAGTCTCATCTTTCCATTGGATCCTTTGATACCTTCGGTATCGTTGTTCTCCCTTTGATGAGAAAATATTGGAAGCCATGGCCTTCTGTAAGTCATGAACAAGGTCCTAGAGAAGAGTTCTTTTTCTCGTGTCAAGCTCATTAAAAAATGAAACAAGGTTCCTATAGAATAGTTCCTTGTCTTATGTCTATCTTGTTAAAAAATGAAACAAATTACCATGAGCGTAGTTCTTTTCTTGTGTCAATCTCATTAAAAAATGAAACATATCCCCTTCCAATTCGAGTCATTGATTATATCTCGTAAATTCCCAGTTGAATATTTCACTTGATCTCGTAAATGAACCTTCATTGCATCCACATATTAGTAACCAGTAATCTACTTAGGTGAATGAAATGAACCTTGGGGGGGCATGTGCCTAGAATTGTGTCATTATGCTGGGGGCATGAAACTTATTTCAAGCATAGTTTTCCTCTACTTTAATCTTGTGTAAAAATGAAACTAATTTCAAGCATAATTTCCCGTGTTTCAAGCTTGTGTAAAAAATGAAACCATTCTCATCTTATCTCTTGTGATTGCTATTATTTTTATTAGCTTATTTCTACTATATGAACCTTGTCTTTTTTCATTCTATTGTCACCATATGCTTGGCTGATCATACACTTTCACTTGGTTTTTTACCCTTTCCTGAAGAAATGTTGCGATGAGTGGTCTTATTAGCCTACCTCTTAACCTCTATGTGTTTTGAGCAGTTCCATCATGATCGAAACCAATTTCTACCCTTTTTACCACTCATTCCTCTAGGAGGAGTCCTCTTTCAACTCTTTTTGGACTCCCTAAATATGAAAATATTGTTGAGCACTTGTCTTTTCTAACTCGTTAAAGTAAATGAAAATACGTCTACTTAGTATAAGTTCAACCCTTTTCCGAACTGAGATAGACTATTCATGAAAAAGGAATACCTTAGTCGAACATGGCTAAGAGGTTCTCCTGAGTGTTTTTTTTGCCTTTTCAGACTCAAGAGACAATTTTACGAAAAGGAACCTTTGGAGTTTTCTTTTTCGTTGCTTTTTTAGACTCTTTAAACATGAAAAATTAGCTGATTTAAAACTTCGATGGACTCGTAAAAGCATCAAACAACGATGGAATTGTTGAACATGACAGGGCTGAAACACTCCAGGTTCTCAGGATTCATTAAATATACCTAGAGGGATTCATCCGAAGAATGAACTTACATATCAAGCATATGTTATCCTCCTCAAGCTTGTCAAAAATAAAGAGGTATTGACCAAAAATGGTTGGGGAAATTTGGATAATAGGGTACTCCCCTCGTTAATGGATACAAGTTTCTGTTGAACATGAAACTCTTCCACTTCATATCCATGGTTGTTGGTTTGGGAAATTTGCTTGTCTTTTGAATCATCATACCATATCAAAGCCTCCACTTTTGGTTTTGAGTAAATACTGCCAACTCTATTCAGTGTCGCTGATATGTTCAAGAGAAGTCATTCAATTAATATGTGCTACAATAATCTTAAGCATTTATTCCATGTCTTCCATTCCTAAATCAGTTCCACATCAACAACACTTTTTGTCTCAAATCATGATACCCATTTCGTGTCACTGATGGGGGATACATCAAGGCCCTCCTCTGATGGGTCGCTTCCTATCGACATCAACTCATTATCCAGGAAGTTGAATTAGAAACTCCCTTCAGTACCTTGGTGCTTTCATACATTAATAGAAGGTTTCCTCGCTCTTGATGACAAGTTTTCATCATTGGCCTTGGACCAAAATATTTTGCGCGGTGTTCAAATTCAACTCATTCATTCACACTATATAGATTGAACTGTAGTACCTTGAGAACCATTAACATCATCGATGGTTTCTCTCACGTCTATTAATGACTTACATATTTGGATAGTAAACAGATTGTGTATACCATGTTTGACTCCAACTCATTCATTTACATGGTTAGACTCGTACATTGGAGGATCGAATGAACGAGATAGGAGGCCCCAAATCTAGTTTCATCCATCCAGGCTACAATTTCAAGATTAATACAAGATTACAAAGTATAATGAATATGATCATACAGATAGTAATCCAATCATGAGTCCACACTTTGTCATTAGTGGATGTGAGTTCTTTATCATTGTACATGTAATGTTATCTTATGTGCTGAGTATGGGTATGCCTCCCTCAGCAAAGGTATCACGATGAAAATGTATTGTAACAGATGATGATCCAACTAGTTGTTCTTGATATGAATTTGTCACAAGGTAAAGAACTCTAGTCATCAACTATCACCTATGCCTTCACACTTTAGGGGGAAATATTTTATAGGCCATTTTGTTGCATCTAGTCAATAGCCCTGCAAATTAGATCAATAATCACCCGTGAAAATATTGTCATCATTCGAATTTTTCAAATAACTGAGTTTTTGGGAATAACTTCTCCAAATCAGTTCTTTTAAGGACCAACGCACCCTACCCATTTAGAGACATGCGTTCAGCAGTAGGTTTCTCCCTTCTGCACCTATGCTGGTAAACAACAACTTACTCCTTGTTGGAGGT
This sequence comes from Pinus taeda, assembly GCA_000404065.3. Lineage (NCBI taxonomy): Eukaryota > Viridiplantae > Streptophyta > Pinopsida > Pinales > Pinaceae > Pinus > Pinus taeda. The sequence continues at coordinate 45,009 of APFE031360813.1, read as the reverse complement.
ACACTGATTTTATAAATCCTGGAAAATTAAAAGGAATCTCGAAGCTTCCTCTTCCAGAAGCTTCCAGGGGTTGTTTCAACCATTTACCTTGGATAAGGAGATCAAGCCCTATCTCATCCTACCTTGGAGATTTCACCTCTTATTCCTTGAGCTCATCCTCCCATCTTAAGTGGATCTCAAGCCTAGATTGGTAAATCGATAAGAATTCCCAAACTACCACTCTCCTATATATTTGCTGCCATCCATAACATTAGGGTTGGATTTTTGAGCCTAATCGTACCCTCATGCCGATGCCTTGAATCTAAGAGAGTCATCATCTTCATGCATTAGGGTAACATTGAGGTGTGCTTTGTGATAAGGAAGGACAAGTCAACTTGGTGAGATATCTATAATATCAACTACTATTCTTGGTTGTAAACTCTCTCCTATTTCTATGAATACAAAGAGTACATTGTTTTCCTATATGTGTTATCTTATGTTTACATTCATGTATTTCAATGTCTCACTGATTCATTGAATAGAGTAATTGAATTATGCTACATAGATATTGTGGATCCTTGGCTTGTTTCGGTTGCATATGTAGGTTCTAATTATAGAACTTGGAGCTATGATTGGATGTTACAAGTCAGAAGGAGAGTAAATCTTGTGATGGATTCCAAGTAAGCCTCTTTCCATTCTTAAATATCTCTAAGGAAAACTTTATATTTTTTGCTTTATGTTGTTCTAGACGAGTCCACTAGGTTTAGGAAAAATAATTTTGTTTGCAATCGTAAATTGAACATTACAACTATGATTCCAAGAGAGAGGGGGGAACTAAGGGGCTAGGCCAAATTATTGTATTTTATTACACCCATCTTGGAATAAGTGGGAAAATTTAATTATATGAGCTTATTAGGGAAGCCACATGGTGCTTTGTGGGAATCTATATTTTAACCATAATATTTGGTTATTGGGGGGTTCCTCAATTCATCGTGGTTCATTTTTTTCTTGTCTAGTGAATGGAAAGGATATATGGCGTGGAAAGGAAAAAAAATGTTGATTGTTTTAGATTGTTGGTTATATTAGTAGTGAGAAAATTAACATGAGAGTGATAGCACTTGAGTAAAAATTTCCATAGATATTCCCTGGAGTTTCCAATGTTGATATTTCCTAACCAAAAAATTGGATTTTTGGAGGGAAATATGATAGCCTCAAGGAATGCCGAGAAGGAAATTGCTTTCTTTGGGTTGTGCAAGCTAAGGGGGAAAGAGTGTTCGTAAATTAGGATTATTGTAAGTTCAAGAAATACAAACAATTGTAACAACTTGATAGTTGATTGGAGTGTGTGTGAATTAGAGTTGGCCTCCTTATATATTTAGAGCACCAACTTGAGGGTGGTTTGTTGTAGAGAGTTAATGCATAACATAACTGAAGGTTGGGTGGAATGTCCAACATCTGCAACTAGTTAGTGTGATCTTTTATGAATTTAATTTCTTTGTGTTCTTTGCATTGTATTTCCTCTATATTTATATTGAGTTATCTATCTTTTTAATGTTGTGCATGTTAATGAGTAATTGTATTTTCATATATTAACATTTCTTGACATTTGCATGACATTTCTTTGTCATGCATGTTTCTTGATTATTAAGGAATGCTATTAGTTCAAAATTCACTCACAAAATTTATATTTTTGAGGTTCCTGGGAAGTGAAAGAATTTTTCAATTTGGCAAGCCTTGCTACAATCGAACAACAATAACTTACAAGGCTACATAACCTTAATATTAAAGTATAAGTTCTTATCAAAGAAAGAAAATATTGAAGATAGATGCATGGAGAAATAAAACAAATTCTTAGAGAAGGAAAATGCCTTAGAAAGTAGCTTAGCCACATCTAGTAGCTTGTAGGGTTCAAGGGAAGGATTAGTGTAAATTGCTCTAACAAGCCAAGAGAATGAACTTGAAATTGTTCTCTATAGAATGTTCAACCTATAAATTTGATATATATCATCTCATGTGTCTTCGATATATATTATTGCCCACCTGTATTCTTAAAGTTTCATAAAACATTTAATTGCATGCCATCATTATGCAAAATCTACACAAATAATTAAATCACCTTCCAATAAAGATTGCCTAGTGAAAGATTTTAAGACTTGTGTTGAAAAAATATAAAAGATATTACCTAAGAAAAGTTGAAGGGACTTACTTATAAAATCATTGTCAGAGTGCATTGATTCATGGGAGTGTAATTGTGTTATGTGAAAGGTGAATAAGACTTATAAATTTTATTTAGCGTTTTATGAGAGGTGAGTAACACTTACAAATTTTTTGTTGCACAATCAAATTGAATATATATATTTTTAAATAATGAAAAATAAGATATCTATCTATCTATATATATATATATAATATATATATATTATATATATATATAATATAATAGATTATTTATTTAAATTAATACAAATAATTATAAATCCAATTTCTAATAATGAAAATAATTATTTACTATTTTAAACTTTACAATTTTCACAAAAAATTTAATATTAGACTTTCAAATATTCCATGTAAGTCAAGAACTCAAAAACAATATACTTAAGTCTAATCCATGACATTAACATAATACATTGCATATGGTTTTATTAATGTCAAACAAAATTTTATTTGTTTGTTTGTTAGGTAATGTGAGCCCTGAAATGATTGACATGCCTAATCTGTGGCTTTTCTTGACCCAAGGGCATCTAAGTCATCAAAATTACCTGGGGATTGGACCTGGCCTAGGCCACACTAATCATTAGCATGGCTGTATTTTTTCCCACAGAGTTTCGAATCGATGAACTTTTCACCATGGAGTGCCTTAATAGAACACCATGCCACCATTTATTCTACACCCCGCAAGCGCCAAGCAAGCTTTTAATCAAAATATTTTTTAAAAATAATTGAGTATATAGTTTAATTTGTTTGTTTGTTTGTTTTTTTGTGACTAGGATGAGCCTAGGCTGGGGAGAGCCCTTTTATTGGATGGAATAATACCAATCTATCCACCATGGGATTCTTATCACCAAGATTTTGTGAGGCTCTGTCGAGCTTGGACACTCCTTGGGAAGTTTAACCCCAAAGCGACTTCCATCCTCTACCCCTCCCCATGAGGTTTGAACCTATGACATGACATAAACTAAACCCTACACAAGCAAACTAGTCTACACCTCATAGGTTATTGAGTATATAATTTTATCAATATTTTCTATACACTTTGTTTTTATACAATTAATGTTAATATATTTTTAATCAAACTTTTATTTATTTTCAAATCTCTCTCATATATATATTATATAAGAAAAATAAATCTATTCTAATTTGAAATGTTAAATAAACCTTACACTTCAATTAAAAAGAACATTCCTTGTTTTTTTTTTCTCAATCATTTATATAATATAACATTTTATTTTATTTTTTTCGACGTGTGGTAGCACAATTGACAAAAATCATGTTGGCAAGCCCTTGTGTATAGAGGTGATCAAAAGTTAAATCCCCTCGGACATGTCTCATAACCGAACAAAAAAAATAAATAATAATAAAAAAAAATTAAAAAAATAATTAAAAAAATAAATTAAAATATATAAATATTAATTAAATATATAATATATATTATATATTATATTATTATATATATATATATATATATTATATATATAATATTATATATGAGTTTTAAATAGTTTAAAAAATATTAACACATAAACATTTGATTTAGTAAATAATGAGTAAAATGTAAAATGATGAAGGAAAAAAGAATTAGTCAATTATTAAATAATTAACTTATTTCTTATATTTTTTTTTACAAAGGAAAAATCATAATTTAATTCAATCTAAGAAAAAGGAACAAAATTACATTCTGAAGATGCTCGTAAGTATTTGGTCATGCCAACCTGTCAGCTAGTGCACAAATAAAAAAAATGAACTATAAAATAATTATATTTTTTGGGGCTAAGTGTGATAAAAGGCACTTAACTACCCCTTTTTTCCTTTCTTTTTCTCAACTTTATGCCAAAATCCTCGGTTGGGAGAAACGATTACAATTTCGAGTTGATTGTCATTTGCCTTGTCAAGTAATATAGTGGGCTATATTTATCAACAATTGTTTGTCAATCCAGGGTAGGTAAACTTCGAGGTGAAATACAATATGTGTAAACTGATGTTGATGCCTCGAAAATCGCTGCATCAACATTGGGAAAAACCAGCCGGTCCGGACCTTAAAGGCAACTCCTTTTCTGTTTGGTGTGGTGGCTCCCACTGGATATAAGGGACTAATTTCGCAATGATTTGTAAATAGGATGGATAAGTGGTTGATTTTCTATTATCTAATGATAATGATGGATGTTTTATTCTAAAATGAAAAACTATAAACAACTAATCTATCCCGGGAAGTTTCCACTTTAGTGCAACTTTTGATGATCTTTATCTACAAATAGGCATATAGATGACTCCATTGATAAATAAAGACATTCATTCATATGATAATCACTTTGTTCAAGTAGTTGAACAAAGTAATAATTAAAACATTATTACACTATTCTTCATATATCATTGACATAAATACGATTGAAAGAATAACATTCCTTAAACATTCAATAGTGATAAGTATAAGGACTACTGTTAAAACACATACATATATCAAATGATAGCAAGATTGAATAAACGCTGATTCATATAAAAGAATGGAGCAAGGACATAGATAATAGTACCACATGTAATTCGAATCCCTTCCGATATTAATCGCATTCAGATCCCGTCTTCTAACTTAGAAATACTTTCACAAAAAGCAATAGTGCATATCTCATCAAAGTATTCTTCATTAAAATTCAGAATATAAGCCTGGTCTTCATAAAAAATATAAGCACAATAGTGTGACTCCCGATTCAAGTTTTATACAAAAATTGAGGACCATTTCTAAAGACATGAAAGGGTTTATAAATACCATCTAAGCTAACTGATTATGAAATAAAAATTCTATGATATGGTATAACCAAATCATGAAAATCTCCTTGAAATAGGCATGTTTGCAGTCGGTAGAATGATTCACTATTTTGGTCGATCATCCTTTGGCTTGAGTTGGCATATAGTAAGCATTGGTTGCAATTCTGGAGGATGAATTTGACGTGAATGCAGTTGGGTTGAATATGTAGTGTCATGAATTTCGGGAATCATGTAATCGATTGCATTAGTTAAACATTTTAGCGCTGCTTTTTGACTATGTGTTTAACCAGGAAGAACCAAAAGGTGTCCCAAGTTAAACTTTGGATGCCCACGATTAATCTTTCCTTGTTTTCTAAATCTTGCTTGCATGACTGCTCCAGTGCTTTAGCTGATGGCAATTTACCTGGAGTGCACTTTGAAATCAAATTAGACAGATAAAGAGTATCATTAATTAATTCAATCAAATTACTAGTTACTGATCTACATCTTGAAGTTGCTCTTTTTGCTTTCATCAATTGGGATTGCCATTCTAGGAAAAGAATTTCCTTGTGTGATTCTATAATTCTAGGTAGATTTGCAACTTGCCCTTCATTGGTTTCTTGCCAGGTGAGAAAGTTTGTTAATGTCTCATCGGCCTGTTCCAAATTCTGCCTTGCGTCAACTGATTTGTCAATCATTGATGAAGAAATCTCACAGAGGGGCTCAGCAAGAGAAATATTATGACATAGTAAATTTAATTGTTTAATAAATGCCCTATTGATCTGGAGAGCTTCGGATTTGAACTCTACTGGTTGAGGAAGACTTTTGAACTTTTTTATTTGTTGAGTCAGTTGAGCGATTTGCTCATCTTTTGTTTTGCTCAATTGCTCGTTCATTGTATTTAGCTTGGCCAATGATAAGGATAATTATTTTTGTTTCTGTACTGCACTGTGGTCTATCCTCTACTTCTCCTTGAGCAATTGCTCATTTAGCTGGTTACTTGATTGTTGTTGCGCTGCTAACTGTTGTTCCAACTGCTCTATTCTCAGTTGCTTTTCGGATACCTGTGCTTCCAGTGAAACAATTGTATGATCTTTTTCTTTGAGTAAATTGCTAACTTCTAATGCTTTATCCATAGTAGCTGCTAAGTATGCCCCGACATATTGAGAGAGTTTTGTAAGGTCTTCGGAAGGATTAATTTCTTCTCTCCATACCACATTAGCCATTTCTGTTTGTGCAGGTAAAAGAGAGGATTGATCAAACTTTCTCTTTTTCCTTTGTATTTTTACTACAACCTTATGTTTGGGGCTGTAAAAGACATCTAAAGGTGGTATTTTTTCTACATGTAGGATGATTTCATCAAATGGATTTTCTGGAATTATCTCCACATCTTTCTGAATGATGGGTGGGATGCTGGTTCCTTCAGTTGGAATCGTACTAGTTGATGTTTTGTGACTAGTTGTCACTTCAAGCGTGTTGAATCCCTATAAGGTCTTAGTATTTCTTATAATGGAATCAAACTGTTGCCATTCTTGAAGAAGCTTGGGATCAATCCGAGTATCTATATCCATGAGTTGGCTATCTTTTCCCTGTTCCTGTTTCTGTTCTCGCTCTTGTTTCTGTTTCTGTTCGGAGATCTTTTCCACACCGGAAATCTTTTCAGTAACTATTTGTTCAACTTGACCAGATGACTGGGCTTTAGGATCTGTGACTAAGAGGTCTAAAGGCAGATTTTGCAATGTCTGCTCTCTAAGCCTATTAAACACTTCAATCCTTCATCTTGATATTTGATTATAGCCTATGAGTTAACTTGAAATAAAGATTGGGCTGAGGAAAATAGATCATCGAAGTCATCCTTTTCATGATCAAACTTTGCAAGTTTGGCTTGTTCAAGAACATTATAGGAAACTTTTCTTGGATCATATTGCATGTTGGGGATTGTTGCAAGATTCAACATTTGTATTTTTTCTGCTTCCTTTTCTGCATGTTTGTAATCATGAAGAATGAAAACACCACATCTTAAAGGGAATGTAGGCCATGCCTGTTTCTTGGAATTCCTAAGGGTTTTGGATGTCCCTTCTACTGTTATTTGATAGGCTAATTCCCGAGCAAATAATTTATCGGGCACATACAGTGGAAGGACATGAGGTTTTGTAAGGCTACCAAAAGGCCTTATATAAGTGAATTTTTCTTCCCCAAACCAACTACCTACTGCTGTCAAATTTGTTTCAACTTGCGGGGATATCTTTGGAGCAGGCTTATCAAAAATAGAGTAATAAATAGGCACAATAAAACCGTTGCAGATTTTGTACAGATGGTTTTTGTAATTAGCCTTCCATAACTAATCATGATAGTTATGGATTGGTTTAGGGTCTGCGGGGTCCATCTCCACCCGAGCAATGGAAATTCAGAATTGAAACAAACATTGTCCATAATGTATGCACTGTAATAGAATGGGGGAATGGTCCTAGTAGTTTGATATGCATTTTCTCTATACTCTAGGATTGTTGTGGCTAATTTGTCAGATAAAATATTGGCCCAATCCATTACATAGCCATTGATTGCCACCTCCATTAGAGGGACCATTTCTATAGTGAACTTAGCAGAGTCACGTATTCCCCACATTCTACACATCATAGCTTCAACATAACAGTAAGGAGAAGCTAATGAGTCCACAGATTACTTCCCCAATGATTCATGCTTGTGCTTCTCGGGAAAATGTCTCCATTGCTTAATCGGGTCTGATTTTGACTCATTTTCTTTTGCAAATGCTTCAAGAAAGGCTTTGTTATACCGCTTTTCAAGCTCAGGTAAGTGATACATCTTCCTTAGATAATCTGGTTGAAATGAGCCGAATATCCTCTCGTCAGCTGTGCAAAAGGTTCTGTTTGTAACTAGAATTTTTTCCACTACCCGTCTCACGACATCAGTATATGGGAGGACTTTAGCTCGGGCAACTATTCTGTGAATAAGGGAGCATGACAACTCTTTAAGAGTTCCTTCAGACTTATCAGTTGAATCAGCCGTGGTGTCTTTTAATAGTTCTTCGGGCTCTTCAATTTCAATTAGATTATAGATACCTTCCCAGCTAGTATTTCCTAGTCTGAGACATGTCGTGTCTAATATTAATCCCTTTTTACTTGGTTCGGGATCTTTAGCTGGCTGAGCTACTGCTACAGGAGTTGCTGCTATGGATTTCTTTGACTTCCTTCCCATTTTGCCTCAGATTACTATTCTTAGCGGAATTCTGCACAAGCGATTACAAAACCGTGATATAGAGAAATACTGCAACAGACTAATATGATAATGAAAAATGAGTTACGTCGATCAACAGGTGGTAATGGAATATAGTTAAAGGTTGTCGCGGATGAAATCTAAAGAAAATATCTACCCTTAACTGCTTCATTGAATAGCCGTTTAACCTGTTAATCATGGTAAAGATGGTTTTAAATGCCCATCATGTCTCTTATATGCCGAATGATTAATTGAAGCGTGCCTTAGATTTGTTTGATGGATGATCATTGATAAATCACAAATCAACAATTAGGAATATCAAGGGAAAGACTTTAACACTTGCTTTGAATATCTCCGATCTCCGAATAAGTGATATAATACATGCAAACCAATTTAAATATATCCTTGAGATGCGAGCCTAATAAATATATCGCAATCGGGAATGGACTTAGGCTTTATGGTTCTGTCAATTCGATTTCGCCAATTGTTGATTGCGATATGTTTTATCGCATCGGAGGATTTGAGCCTACCTTCAATTATGTGTTGGCTTGTTGTTGTCATCGCCGATTTGCTAATTGCGATATGCTTTATCGCAACGGAGGAATTAAGGGGCTCCATTATATTGTGCTTAGCATTTGGCTTTTCCGATATCCGATTGCGATTGCCTTTTCGGATCAGAGTGAATGGGTAATGTTTATTGTGGCTTTACGTATGTTTCCTTTGTTATTGCGATATGCGATCTTCTGATTGCTTTATCGTAATAACGAAGAGTTTTATAATATTTTTTAAAGTCACGCTTTTTATTTTTATTCAAAAAAGGCTTGCCAAATGATTGATTTACCTTAAGCCTTTTAATAAGGGCTTTTCTAATGATGGGCTAGTACCAATTTTATTTATGAACACACAAATCTTATTAAGGGACCCATTTCTTCTTTAAATTTTATGTTAAAAAAAATTAAGAAATGAGGGGTTGTTGATTAGCACAACAATTGGCGATTCACTAGGAGAAACAATTATCTCTGAGAAAGTAAATACTTTAACTTTCATAATCTGAAAACCTTAATTGATGGAGAAAATCTAATATAACTAGATAATCATAGATTCTGAATGTAACGATAGCTATTTTTGCTATTTCCTTCTCTTCTTAAAATTAAATACATTCTAAGCTTTAAATAAACCTTAATTGGTTGATAATGATAAAACAAAAGACTTTTCCAACTTAACTTTTATAATGACTCCTTTGTCATAGGTAGAGTCTCTGCTGCCAGCAAACGTCTATAGTTTCGACAGGGTTACCTTTTAACCATTTGATCATTCATTATTCCATCCATTTCAAAGTATAATTAAAAAGAATGAATCCAAAAGATATGTTTCCATATTTTTTGTATTGCATTTTCCTTTTTCCTTATTTTGTAAGATAAAAAGCCATTGTCCTTGTTTGGTGGCCAACTGTTGACAATGCCATTCATTGGTTGTAATTTAACTGAACAAGCTGGCTCGTGATGAGACCCCTTGTCTTATAATTATAAGCCATTACCCTGTTTTGGTATGCAGTGTTGGTAATGTCAGTTGAACTATTCCCCTATGATCATGGTAAGCAGGCTTGTAATAATACCTCTTATCTTTTATATCAAATATATTTTAGAATTACACTTTGAGTAATTATAAACTTTGATGGATGGGATGAACAATTTTCTCCTTAAGAGAATATGGATGACAGGGTAAGAGTTGAAGATTCTAAGATTGAATTACTCTATGTTTTGTATTGACAACCATTTTCAGGCTTCTAAAACTTTAAAATGATTTACAATGTTTCTAAGTTTTGAGAAAATTTCACAAAAATAAAATGGGGTTTTCAGAATCTAATTATACCTAATTTCCTAGAATTTTATTTTTCCTTTAAGGCTTCCATTTCTTAAAAGTAAATATTAAAATTATTTTCTTTTGAGTAACTTTTTCAATATAGCAAAGACCAATGGAAGGATTTTCACAACTTTATTTGCTAGGATTTTAAATAAACTAATTTATTCACACAAATCTTGCTGAAAATAGAATATTTACAAAGGGAGAAGGGGTTACCTCCTCAATTGAAGAATTTTTTAGAATAAGGCTGTTGACAGGAAGAGAATCTCTCTTTCCTGATAGATCTTGCAATATGAATGTAGAAGGGCCTATCTTCTTGCTGATTTGGAATGGTCCAAGACACATTTTCTGGAACTTAGTGTGTTTTCCTTTATCCTCATGGGCCTTGCCCCACTTGAAAACTAGATCACCAACTTGTAAATGTTTTGAGCCAATTGAAGTTGCATCGAAAGATGACTTAATAATCTGCTGATGTTTTGCATTTATATTTCGGGCTTTCTCCCTTTCTTCTTCTAGTTTCAGGATCTGATCATGTCTTAATTGAATAGAAGATGAGGGACTTTCTTCAATAAACTGCACTAAAGCTAGTGATGGAAGTACTAAGTTTGTTGGTATGACAGATTCCTTTCCATACACTAGATTAAATGGAGAAGTGCCTATGGAGGCCTTTTGTGTTATTCGGTCAACCCATAGTGTAAATATCAAAGATTTATGCCAGCTTTTATGATTCTGTTCAATAGTTCTCTTAATGATTTTGATAAGATTTTTATTGGTGGATTCTGCTAAACCATTACCTTGAGGGTAGTAGTTTGCAGAATATTTCAATTTAAATCCCCTTTTGATAGCAAACTCAAGTATAGAATATCCAGAGAAATAAGATGCATTATAAAAAATAAGAGCGTTTGGGACACCAAACCTGGTAAAGATGAACTGATCTATGAATTCAATGATCGCCTCAGAGTTTGTTGTCTTTAAAGGAATTGCTTCGACCCACTTAGTAAATTAATCAGTGGCTGTGATAATATACCTATGTTTTTTGGATGAATGTGGCATGATTTCTCCAATGATATCCAGTCCCCATTGTTCAAAAGGTTGTTCAATGTTGACTGGTTGCAAAGGAAAAGCTGGCTTCTTTTGTCTTCCACTAGTAGTTTGACAACTTTGGCATTTCCTTACATATTCATGAGCATATATGAACAAGGTAGGCCATTAATACCCAGCATGAATGATCTTGTGAGCCGTTGTATTAGCTCCAAAATGTCCCCCTAGTGGTCCATCATGTAGTTCCTGCAAGACCTTTTGCGCTTCAGGTTTTTCTAAGGATCTTAACAAAATTGAATCATAATTTCATCTAAATAATACATCATCTATAATTATGAAGTTTTTTGCTTTCAGTCATATGGCACGTTTGTTTTTATAAGAAATATTAGAAGGAGCATATCCATTTTTCAAATAGAAAATCAGATCTGCGTATTGGGATTCAGGATTAGTGGTACTTATCTAATTGATTTCTTCAGTATATTTTGTACCTTCAGGTTCCTGAATATTAGAATCCCCTACTAACGACTTGTAAAAACCTTGGCCTTTGACAATCTTTGCTGGTTTTATTTCCAAGTCGTATTCTTGTAATGTTGTGACCCAATTTTCTCTCTTTTCTCCTAATTCCCTTTGAACTAGTAACTGTCTTACTGTTGAAAAAGGGACTATAACTTTTGTGTGAGGTTTTAAGAGAAAGGGTCTGTAGTGTTTAATGGCTTTGTATACAGCAAAGGCTTGTTTTTCAACTTTCGAGTAATTAATTCACCACCTTGAAGATTTGAACTATAAAATGAGATTGGTGCTTCCAAGTTTTGATCGTTAATTTGCGTCAGCACTGCTACGTAAGATGAATCAGATGCAAGAGTATATAACATGAAATGATTTGAAAAATTAGGAGTGCTTAAAGCAAGGGCATTTATGATTGATTGTTTAATGGAATCAAATTCTTCTTTTTCTATAGGTCCCCATTTAAACACTGAATTTTTCTTAATCATGGTTTGTAATCCTAAAACAATCTAGGAGAAATCTGGAACAAATCTTTTTACAAAGTTAATTTGACCTAAAAATGATTGGATGGATTTTTTATTATGAGGGAATGAAATGCTAGAAATCTCTTTTATTATTTCTAGATCAATATAAATACCATCCTTTGAAACAATGAAGCCCAAGAGCTTACCTTGATAAAGAGAAAAAAAAGACTTATTTGGATTGAGTGAGATACCATACCTTTTGCAGCGTTCAAAGATTTGTTTTAGATCATGTAAATGGTTTGATATTTTCTTAGAGGACACAGTAATATCATCTAAATAGGCAACCACTGATTTATTGATCAGTCCTTTGAATGCTATGTCCATCGCTCTTTGGAACGTAGCTCCAACATTGATTAACCCGAAAGGCATTTTTTGGTAGGCATAAGTTCCCCATTTAGTTCTGAAAGTAGTTTTAAGTTTGTCGTGCAAAATTTGGTTATACCCTAAAAAGCCATCTAAGAAGGACATCAATTCATAACTTTCTACTGAATGGAGTGTTTGCTCCATGGTAGGTAAAGGGAAGTTATACTTTTGACTTACTTTGTTAAGATTTCTGAAATCGATACAAATTCTAATGTCACCATTTTTCTTACGTACTGGCACCATATTGGACACCCAGTTTGAATGTCTAACAGGAAAAATTATCTTAGCTTTTAAGAGTTTGTTTAATTCAGCTTTTATTTGACTCTCTAAGTTAGGATGAATCTTCCTTAATTTTTGTTGTACTGGTTTTGTTTAGAAAGCATTGGAATAGTATGTTGTATGATAGATGTATCGTATGTTTTAAAATCATCATATTTCCAAGCGAAGACATTTTTATATTTATGCAATAATCTAATGAATGCAATTATTTCTTTTGAGGAAAGTCCTAATCCCAAATTGATGTTTTGTGGATTGTCCTCAGTGCCAAGGTTTATCAATTCAAATCTCAAAGTAGAACTTTGGAGCTTTGAATTAGTAACCTGTTTAAACCTATCTTTGATATCATAAAGATCTTTAAGTCTTACCACTGGTTTAGGTATTGAGTTCTCTTCAAGCTTTTCCTTCATTTGAAGATCATGGTCACTTTCATCAATAATTTGATCCTCATAGGACTTGTCAGAAGTTAAAAAATTTAAAATGTCTTCGTCGTGATTGAATACTTGCCAGTTAGTGACATTATCAGGAATTGATGGTCTAAAAATGAACTCTACTGAGAATCTATTTGGGCTGTAATCTTCATATGGAAGGAGTTTGGAAGCAACATTAGCTAGTAAATCTGCTGTTGCATTCAGGGACCTATGGATGGGAGAAATATTGAATGCTAAAAATTGAGATATAAGGTCCTATACCAAAGACTGATAGTGTTTAAGGTGATTGGAAAGGCAATGAATAATATTTCTAACCTGTTTTATAACAATTTCCAAATCACCGAACACTTTCAAATATTGAACTTTAAGGCCAATTGTTTTGTAAAGTCCTTGAATCAAGGCTTCATATTCAGCTGTATTGTTTGTGCATTCAACTTCCAACCTGCATGATAACATGGTATTTTCTCCCTCGGGACTAACTAGAATACATCCTGCTCCTGTGCCTTCACTAGACTTAGACCCATCAAAATATAATGACAAAAACAAAGATTTATCTACAGTTTTATTTGTAGTTTCCTCAGCAATTTTAACACATCTTGGTGTATCTGTTTGTGAATTTTTTTATTTTTTATTTTTTTATTTTTTTTTAGATGTGAAATGATTAACTAAGAAGGGTGATGGTTGAGTAGTAAAATTGCCAAAGAATGATTCAGATGAGTAATTCCTCAAAATGTTGTTATTGAATGCTATTGGTTGATTTTCTTGTTCGAACTCAGTAACAATATGGGTCATGTGTTTCTCCCAATCAATCTTGATTTGATTTGGATTTCCTTTATTAGGAAGCCACATATGAGACCAATCGGTGGAAATATAACCATGAAGTTTCTCGGACCAGTCTCTACTCAAAATCAAACCATAGAATTCAGGTATATGAGAGATTAAAATATCAATTCTCTGAACCACTCTTGGATCAGCTGATAACCTAATAGTAACTGAGTTGATTTCTCCTAAAACCTGGACCTTTGTTCTATCCAACTGAACAATATGAATTGCTGACTTTTGGGGTTCAATGTTCAATTTGGAACAAACTGAAGTTAGCATTATATTCAAGGAAGCCCCTGAGTCAATTAAATAGTTGTGTAGATTTCTATTATAGATCTCGTAGGTTAAGAGGAACGGAGGGGTATGAGAATTCGATCTATCTGCGATAAAAATAACATCAATAGCTTCTACTCTACCAGGAGGTGGATTACCTGTTTCATTAGCAGCTTTGGACAATACAACATTTGGAAGAGGAGAAGAAGGTACATCATCTAACTCCGTAAGCAACAATTTTTGTTGATTTTTGAGTTTACTAAGCTCAAACATAGTGATATTTTCCTTTGTTCTTCATGTCTTCAATAATTTTGTAGTCCATAGAATCTGTAACTACTAATGTTTTAGATGTTGGAGGCGGATTTGAAGCTGATGGCTGATTTTAAGGAGGTATAGCTGTGGATTTCTTTGTGGGAACTTTTTCTTTAGTTGTAGTACCTGTATTCTTTTTCTTCTGAGTTATTTGAACAGGTTCAGGAGTACCCTTACTCCTGGTAGTTATAGGGAAAGCTTCCTATTCATTTTCTGTATCAGAATTAGGCAAAATAAAGTCCCACATCCCATGACATTCTACAGTTTCCTCTTCTTCAGGTTCTTCAGATGATAAGATTGTTTCTTCTTCTTCTTCCTCTTCGAGATCTGAGTCTGCATTGGATATAGCATTTGGTGGCTTTGATTCAGGTTTCTTGAATTTTCTAAATGGTCTTCTGGTTGAAGTCTCAACTACTTGTTTCTCGATTTCTACCATTTCATTTGACATAGTCTTGAGGACTTTTTGGAGACCCTCCATATCATATGGATCTTTAGCCATTTTCTTCTTTGAATAATCTTTGCAAGAGACTTTTTTAGATTTTCTATCTTCAAGAGAAGCCTTCTTTTCTAAAGCAATAATGTGTTTCTCTACAGCAAGTGCCTCTTTCATGTTTTCTGCTAGAGTTGGTTTTGCAGCCTTATCTACAAAGATAGCTACATTTGAAGGTAAAGCTGTTATATACCATTCGCTTCTAATTTGCTCACTAGGTTTAGAGGCAGTTGGGATCTTATTCAAGAGTTTATTAAATCGTGAATTGAACTCTTTTATAGGTTCTTTGGATTATATCCTAAGATTCGAAAGATCATTGATTAATGTCGCTAGAGATCTTTCATCACTGTATTTAGTCAAGAACTGTTCTTGACAAAGTTAAACTAGTAATGGATCCTGAGGGTAAGGAAAAATATCAAGACCCAACTGATCTTTGCAAGGTATAAGGGAAAAGCCTTACAATGACATCTTCCTATATAACTCCTTTCAAGTTAACTACTAACATAAAATTATTAATGTGCTCATCAGCTGGTATACCTGCATCTGGATTAAATTTTGGCAACCATTTTTCAGGATGTGCTGGTAATTGGTTTAATGGTGTAGGCATGGTGACTGCACCAGGATTATTCCATGGATTCTGAGCCATTGTAGAATTAGTACTAGATGATAGTGCGGATGAAGTTCCAGATGATTGGGAAGGAGCATATATTGAAGTTTGAGGAGGTTGAGAAGCAGATTTTGAAGTTCCAGATCCCTGTTGAACAACAATTTGTAATGGAGGAGTGGATGGTTGACTTTGCAATGGAGAAGATGAAATGGAGGATGATGATGAGATAGTCTCACTATCAGATCCTTCAGTTGTTTTTCTTGCCCTTTTCCTTTTAGTTAAAGGCAATGTTATCGCAAAACCTAGCCCTGATAGGCTGTTGATTAGGGAGACCTTGTGTAACTCTTTCAAACCTAATTTTGGCTGAGGCTTAGCCTCCCCAACTTGAGAGGGCTCTCTCACAAGATTAAAGATTTTGATAATGAATAAGATGGCTAACTATACGAAACAAATGAATAAGTGTAAATGGTTCAAACACAATTAGAAAATATTCATTGGGCTTATGTAGTCAAATATGCTTCAGTATGACAATAATGTTAGCTTACATAGAAGTCAGGGCATCTAGAATTCAACACATAGAGAATATATCAGAGACATATAGGACCACACAATTTATAAATGTATGAAGGAAGTTAGAGCACAATCAATGATTTCTAAGTAATCACACATTCATACCACTATATAAAATGAAGAGAGGGCAATACAAGATATTCTGAACATTGAATTCCTTCTGATTCCTGAGAAGTAAAGCCAAATACTGTATTACTTAAAACAGAGTATTACACAAAGCACAATATAAGAGTTTCTCTGAAAATTTCCAACCCTTTGTACATTCGTTGTTCTCCTATATATAGAGCTCTTTACATAACTGAGATTCCTCCTCCAGCATGACGGGAATTCGAATTCTTCCTATTATGACACCTATTGACACTTAAAAATGACTATTAAATGTAACTCATTGTTAACTAGTAGTGCTAGAGACCTAAAACAATTTGGAGTATAACTCCTCATCATGTTGGTAGTAGCATTTATTACAATCCAAAGTCGTTCTCTGACAAATGGCCTTCTTCAGTTTAGCTTTGGTGGAGGTTTGAAATTCCTTGCTGGCCCTTGATACCTCATCTCTTTACTGTTCCTGGAAATTAGGAAGTTGTTCCTGTTTTTTTGTTTTTGGTATCCACAAGGATCTTCAAAATTAATTATCCCTGTTGTTCTTCATAATATTGCATTGGATTATCTTGTTTCCCATACCCTGCAGACTTTTCTCATATACATGTGGTAAGACAAAACTTCTTTAATGTTGCCTGAGCATTATGAATCAATACTGGTTATGAAATAATGACCATTTTCATAACATATAGCTTTGGAGTTCATGGATGCCCTTCCTTCACTTGTTTTTCCCTTGCTGGATGTTTACACTTTGTAAATGATCCCTTTCAGAAATTCTTCCTAAAAAAGATTTCCCTTTGTTTCTCAGAAAAGTTCCATTAAATCATAATATGCAGCTACAGCAGTTTCATAGCGCGCTACGAAACTGCTGT
This sequence comes from Pinus taeda, assembly GCA_000404065.3. Classification (NCBI taxonomy): domain Eukaryota; kingdom Viridiplantae; phylum Streptophyta; class Pinopsida; order Pinales; family Pinaceae; genus Pinus; species Pinus taeda. The sequence continues at coordinate 27,793 of APFE031360813.1, read as the reverse complement.
GCATTAGGCATCACCTACAGCAGTTTAGTAGCACGCTACGAAACTGCTGTGTAATTTCAGAACACAGTTTTAAAACCAAAATTTAACTTTTTTGAGTCTTTCTTTTTCTTGAAATAGCTTCTCCATGTGTCATGAAGCTATTCCAAAACTGAATATAATAAGCACCATTCTTCAAGGAAAACTTCAAAAGGTGACCTATCAAAATTTAGGACTTAGCCTTACTTGCTGTGTGATTTATTTAAGCTAAGGATATCCTTCACGTTGGCTTAGTTGCATCTTCAGATCTTCGATTTTCCTCTTCATAATTCTGGTTCCGGCTCTCAGTTTTGCATTGACCCTTCTGATGTATCTTGCCGCCTTTATTGCAGGGATTGTCTAGGTGTAGTATTGAGCATGACAATTGACCACTTCGGGTATTGAAATCGTCTTATCTTCCCACAAAGCCTCCATTTTATTAAAATAAGCTTCTTTGATTGCATGTTTTCTTGAGATTTTTTTTCAGTTTTCGTAATTTCAAGATTTGCTAATTTCAATTTCTTTTCCAATTCTTCAAAACTACATTTCTCCTGTTTAGAGATAACTGCCTTACCTCTATCATTTTTATGCAACTGCGATGATGTTTCTGGTGAATCCATAGGTCTTTCATGATATTTTGTTACCTCCCCTGTTATGTTTTTTTCTGGCGACACCTCTTGTATCTCTTTTGAATGCCTTGTCCTAGGTCTTCTTGGCTTAAAAACAAATTCAGAGACCTGATCATCAAATTCAAGATTTTTAGAGGTTTTGGCCCTTTTGGTTTTTCCTTTACCTATTTCTATCAAGTCTACTCGAACCAGAGGAGATTCTTCAAAGTCAATTGCTTGAAGAAAATCATTCAGACTTCCTTTTGAAACCGGGGTTGCTTCGGTAACCACTGTCTTGCCCTTTTCTTTAGCTAACTGGCTCCTGGTTACTCTTCTTCGGACCGTTTCCCCCATGAATTATTCTTGTACTCGTTCTTTGACCTGACCTTTCTCTTTTTGTGCCTGTTGGGGTGTATCTCAGATTACTAGTGGTCTTGTGGGCTCCTTTACCTGCTTCCTAGCTTTCAACTTCATGAATCTCCTGGATCTTGTTTCTCCATGATGACTAACTGTTGGTGGAGAAATCTTCGTAGCCTGAGGACTGAGACAAGTTTCATCCTTGAAACCAGACATAAACATGAACATGAACCACTTCCTATCTATTTTCTGGAGCTCATGAGAAATGATCAACTTGACTAAGCCGTGATGAAACAACAAGGTCTCGCAGGCTTCCTTCTTCAACTGAACCTTGTCACACATTTTGCCCAAGCTATGAAACAAATAGAAAGGCAAATCAAGAGATATCTTTCCAGTGAAATGAAGTAGAAGCTTGAAGTGATAAGAATACACCTTATGATACCTCCTTTCGCAAGTGAAGTATCTCTGTATGCATGTAAGTAAATTGGCATATGAATCTTTGACAAAACTCCTGGGCACTGACTTGTTTAAGTCTGAATCAATGAACTCTGGCTTCAAAAATTCCTTGCATGGAGTCATATCAAACTTGAAATTTTTGAACCACCTCTCCTGTCCCCTTGGAATTTTAGTGACTGTAGATACAACCTCTGGAGAGATGGGTAATTCGAGCACCCCAAATTTCGAATTCAATCTTGTGAAATTTAAAGTGAATTCCCTGGTGACTTGCATATGGCCTCCTTGAAGTTTCTCACAAAAGCTCCAACAGCCAACCTGTTTGAAGGCTTGTTCAAATTCACAGTTCTTTAGGATAATATCTAAGCCTTCGGGTTCGTTCCTCAAACACCTGCCTAACCTATGACCTTTCCTTTCTGTAGATCCCTCCATGGAGTTCCTACAAAGTGACAATTAAAGAAGCTTGCACCGTCTTAATCTCGAACACTGCCTCGCTTGAAATGGATAAGTTGCCTCACTTGATCTTCAAAAGAATTCTAATTTGAACGCCTGCCAATTTGCTCCTCACGCATGAACTCAAACATAATAATGATTCTGAGTACTCGGCTCCTTTTCGAAACTTGCAACTTGCGCGTACCAAGACACCTAACGACCCTAATGATGAGGATAAGCGGTTGAATGTGATAGGCAAAGTGTATGGACTGACAACTGATGATGTAAAAATAACGGATTTTGATAGATTTGAGAGCTGGATGAAATTTTCTACGGATCTGCACAAATCCCTGATTTCGGAGCGCAGCCAGTGTAAATTCTGGGTGTTGCGCTATGAAAACACCTAGACTGGGTTTTGCGCTACGAAAACTCCTAGACAGTTTCGTAGCTCATAAGGACTTTGAAAGAAGATTGACATATGGAACTTAAGTGTGCTGTGGGACCAGTGATGGGCGAGAATGGAGTGTTAACCTTCTTTAACCATACCAATAAGACTCTTTTCTAGAACTTAGACACTAAAGCAATCATGGAAAAGAAACTAAACCAGGACTAACACTAAAACTTTGCAATAAAACTAATGTTCAGAATTTAGAAATTGTTTCTTAAGTGATAACAGGTGACTCAGTAGGTTCAATACCAAGCTTTCCACTCTGAAGTCTGGTGAGTGGGTGAGGTAGAGTGAATTGCAAAGTCACACTGCCTTGAGATACCTCAGATTTCTATGGTGATATTGAGAAGCCTTGAAGTTTATGAATGAGAGATTGAACTTCAGGAGACTCTGGAGTTAATCGTTTTGGGATATGTTGGGGTTGAGTAGTGGTAGTTGTCTCCTCTTCTTCTCGTTTGAAGACTGGAGTTCCAGCATGCAAAGGAGAATTCGGAGGTGAGGTGGAGGGAGATTTACTCTCAAAATGGGTTGTAGGTTTGGGTTTTCTCGTAATTCACGGTTCAAGCCCTCCTTCTAGCGCCAAAAATGTTGATGCCTAAAAAATCACTGCATCAACATCGGGGAAAACCACCTGGTCCGGACCTTAAAGGCAGCTCTTTTTCCGTTTGGTGTAGTGGCTCCCACTGGATATAATGGGACCAGTTTCCCAATGATTTGTAAATAGGATGGATAAGTGGTCGATTTTTTATTATCTAATGATAATGATGGATGATTTATTCTAAAATGCAAAATTATAAACAACTAATCTATCCTGGGAAGTTTCCACTTTAGTGCAACTTTTGATGATCTTTATCTACAAATAGTCATATAGATGACTCCATTGATAAATAAAGACATTCATTCATATGATAATTACTTTGTTCAAGTAGTTGAACAAAGAAATAATTAAAACATTACTATAGTATTCTTCATATATCATTGACATAGATACGATTGAAAGAATAACATTCCTTAAACATTTAATAGTGATAAGTATAAGGACTGCTGTTAAAACACATACATATATCAAATGATAGAAAGATTGACTAAATGATTATTCATATAAAAGAATGGAGCAAGGACATAGATAATAGTACCATATGTAATTCGAATCCCTTCTGATATCAATTGCATTCAGATCCCGTCTTCTAACTTAGAAATACTCTCACAAAAGGAAATAGTGCATATCTTATCAAAGTATTCTTCATTAAAAATCAGAATATAGGCCTAGTCTTCATAAAAAATATATCGGAAGCACAATAGTGTGATTCCCGATCCAAGTTTTATACAAAAATTGAGGACCCTTTCTAAATACATGAAAGGGTCTATAAATACTATCTAAGCTAACTGATTATGAAATAAAAATGCTATGATATGGTATAACCAAATTATGAAAATCTCCTTGAAATATGTATGCTTGCAGTCAGTAGAATGATTCACTGTTTTGGTCGATCATCCTTTGGCTTCAGCTGGCATATAGCAAGCATTGGTTGCAATTCTGGAGGATGACTTAGACGTGAATGCAGTTGGGCTGAATATGTAGCATCATGAATTTCGGGAATCATGTAACCGATTGCATCGGTTAAACATTTCAGTGCTACTTTTTGACTATGTGGTTTAACCAAGAAGAACCAAAAGGTGTCCCAAGTTAAACTTTGGATGCCCGCGATTAATCTTTCCTTCTTTTCTAAATCCTGCTTGCATGACTGCTCCAGTGCTTTAGCTGATGGAACTTTACCTAGAGTGCACTCTGAAATCAAATTAGACAGATAAAGAATATCATTAATTAATTCAATCAAATTACCAGTTACTGATCTACATCTTGAAGTTTCCCTTTCTGCTTTCATCAATTGGGATTCATTCTAGGAAAATAATTTCCTTGTGTGATTCTAGAATTCTAGGCAGATTTGCAGCTTTCCCTTCATTGGTTTCTTGCCAGGCGAGAAAGTTTGTTAATGTCTCATCGTCTTGTTCCAAATTCTTCCTTGCTTCAACTGATTTTTCAGTCGTTGATGAAGAAATCTCATAGAGGGGCTCAACAAGAGAAATATTATGACATAGTAAATTTAATTGTTTAATCAATGCCCTGTTGATCTGGAGAGCTTTGGATCTGAAATCTTCTGGTTGAGGAAGACTTTTGAACTTTTTTATTTGTTGAGTCAGTTGAGCAATTTTCTCATCTTTTGTTTTGCTCAATTTCTCGTTCATTTTCTTTAGCTTGGCCAATGCTAAGGATAATTCTTTTTGTTTCTGTACTGGATTGTGGTCTATCCTCTGCTTCTCCTTGAGCAATTTCTCATTTAGCTGGTTATTTGATTGTTGTTGTGCTGCTAACTGTTTTTCCAACTGCTCTATTCTCTGTTGCTTTTCGGATACTTGTGCTTCCAATGAAACAATTGTCTGATCTTTTTCTTTGAGTAAATTGCTAACTTCTGATGCTTTATCCATAGTAGCTGTTGAATATGCTCCAACATATTGAGAGAGTTTTGTAAGGTCTTCGGAAGGATTAATTTCTTCTCTCCATACCACATTAGCCATTTCTATTTGTGCAGGTAAAAGAGAGGATTGATCAAACTTTCTCTTTTTCCTTTGTATTTTTATTACAGCCTTATGTTTGGGGCTGTAAAAGACATCTAAAGTTGGTATTTCTTCTACATGTAGGATAATTTCATCAGGTGGATTTTCTAGAATTGTCTCCATATCTTTCTGAATGATTGGTGGGCCGCTGGTTCCTTCAGTTAGAACCATATTAGTTGATGTTTTGTGACCAATTGTCACTTCAGGTGTGCTAAATCCCTGTAAGGTCTCAATATTGCTTATAATGGAATCAAACTATTGCCATTCTTGAAGAAGCTTGGGATCAATCTGAATATCACTATCCATGAGTTGGCTATCTTTTCCCTATTCCTGTTTCTGTTTCTGTTTGGAGACCTTTTCCACCTCAGAAATATTTTCAGTAACTATTTGTTCAACCTGACTGGATGACTGGGCTTTAGGATCTGTGACTAAGAGGTCTAAAGGCAGAGTTTGCAACCTCTGCTCTCTAAGCCTATTAAACACTTCTAATCCTTCATCTTGATATTTGATCGTAGCCAATGATTTAACTTGAAATAAAGATTGGGTTGAGGAAAATAGATCATTGAAGTCATCATTTTCATGATCAAACTTTGCAAGTTTGGCTTGTTCAAGAACATTATAGGCAACTTTTCTTGGATCATATTCCATGTTGGGGATTGTTGCAAGATTCAACATTTGTATTTTTTCTGCCTTCTTTTCTTCATGTTTGTAATCATTAAGAGTGAAAACATTGCATCTTAAAGGGAATGTAGGCCATGCCTGTTTCTTGGAATTCCTAAGGGTTTTGGATGTCCCTTCCACTGTTATTTGATAGGATAATTCCCGAGAAAACAGTTTATCAGGCACATACAGTGGAAGGACATGAGGTTTTGTAAGGCTATCAAAAAGCCTTATATAAGTGATTTTTTCTTCCCCAAACCAACTGCCTATTGCTGTCAAATATGTTTCAGCTTATGGGGATATCTTTGGAGTAGGCTTATCAAAAATAGAGTAATAAATAGGGACAATAAAACTATTGCAGATTTTGTACAGATGGTTTTTGTAATTAGCCTTCCATAACTGATCGTGATAGATATGGATTGGTTTAGGGTCTGCGGGAGTCCATCTCCACCCGAGCAATGGAAATTCATAATTGAAACAAACAGTGTCCATAATGTATCCACTATAATAGAATGGGGGAATGGTCCTAGTAGTTTATTATGCATTTGCTCTATACTCTAGGATTATTGTGGCTAATTTGTCAGATAAAATATTGGCCCAATCCATTACATAGCCATTAATTGCCGCCTCCATTAGAGGGACCATTTCTATAGTGAACTTAGCAGAGTCATGTATTCCCCACATTCTACACATCATAGCTCCAGCATAACAGTAAGGAGAAGCCAATGAGTCCACAGAGTACTTACCCAATGATTCGTGCTTGTGCTTCTCGAGAAAATGTCTCCACTGCTTAATCGGGTCTAATTCTGACTCATTTTCTTTTGCAAACGCTTCAAGAAAGGCTTTGTTATACCGCTTTTCAGGCTCAGGTAAGTGATACATTTTCCTTAGATCATCCGGCTGAAATGAGTCGAATATCCTCTCGTCAGCTGTGAAAAAGGTTCTGTTTGTAACTGGAATTTTTTCCATTACCCATCTCACGACATCAGTATATGGGAGGACTTTAGCTCGGGCAGCTATTCTGTGAAGAAAGGAGCATGTCAACTCTTTAAGAGTTCCTTCAGACTTATCAGTTGAATCAGCCGTGGTGTCTTCTGATAGTTCTTCGGGCTCTTCAATTTCAGTTAGATTATAGATACCTTCCCAGTTAGTATTTCCTAGTCTGAGACATGTCGTGTTTGATATTAATCCCTTTTTACTTGGTTTGGGATCTTTGCCTGGTTGAGCTGCTGCTACAGATTTATTTGAATTCCTTTCCATTTTGCTTCAGATTTTTGTTCTTAGCAGAATTCTGCACAAGTGATTGCAAAACCGTGATATAGAGAAATACTGCAACAGACCAATATGATAATGAAAAAGGAGTTACGTCGATCAGTAGGTGGTAATGGAATATAGTTAAAGGTTGCCGCAGATGAAATCTAAAGAAAAGATCTACCCTTAACTGCTTCACTGAATAGTTGTTTAACCTGTCAATCATGGTAAAGATGGTTTTAAATGCCCATCATGTCGCTTATATGCCAAATGATTAATTGAAGTGTGCCTTAGATTTGTTTGATGGATGATCATTGATAAATCTCAAATCGGCGATCGGGAATATCAAGGGAAAGGCTTTAACACTTGCTTTGAATATCTTCGATCTCCGAATAAGTGATATAATGCATGCAAACCAATTTAAATATATCCTTGAGATGCGAGCCTAATAAATATCTCGAAATCGGGAATGGATTCGGGCTTTATGGTTCTGTCAATGCGATTTTGCCGATTGCTGATTGCAATATGTTTTGTCGCATCGAAGGATTTGAGCCTGTCTTCAATTATGAGTTGGCTTGTTGTTTTCATCGCCGATTTACCAATTGCGATATGCTTTATCGCATCGGAGGAATGAAGGGGCTCCATTATATTTTGCTTAGCATTTTGCTTTTCCGATATCCGATTGTGATTGCCTTTTCGGATTAGAGTGAATGGGTAATGTTTATTGTGGCTTTACGTATGTTTCCTTTGTTATTGCGATATGCGATCTTCATATTGCTTTATCGTAATAATGAAGAGTTTTATAATATTTTTTTAAGTCACGCTTTTTATTTATATTCAAAAAAGGCTTACCAAATGATTGATTTACCTTAAGCTTTTTAATAAGGGTTTTCTAATGATGGGTTGATACCAATTTTATTTATGAACACACAAATATTATTAAGGGACCCATTTCTTCTTTAAATTTTATGTAATTTTTTTTAAGAAATGTGGAGTTGTTGATTTGCACAACAACTGGCTACCTAGATGTTTTCCTATGCAGAAATAAATGACAAACCAAGTACATGTACACCCAAGAGTTGATTCACCTTACACTGATTTTCAGATTCTTAAATATAATTTTGACCTATTGATACAAAGTTTACAGATTCAACACGATATGTCACACTTCCTCACTAGATACTCCATTTGAATTAATTGCTGATCAAAATCAACTAATATTGTTGTGAAAATGAATTTAGATGGGGCCAATGTTTTGAGTTATGCAAGAAAATCCTAATCAAAGTCACTCTCTTTTATTCTAAAACTCAAACCAAATTATAAAAATCTAATTATTTTAATGATTCAAAGCTTCAATACTTAAAATAAAAGTAAATCTAATAAAACTATTTCAAAAGCACAAAATATGTAATTACAACAATTATGTAGGGTCTTGTGTGATTATAGGGCCACTACAAAAAATCTTGTAATTAATATAGGAATTTATGTATGATTTCAGGATCACTATAGGAAATCAAGTAGTTATTACGAGAATTCTTGTTGTGATGGTAGGATCACAACATGAAGTTCTAACACACAATTACAAGAACTTTATATTTACAGGAAAAATAGAGTATTAATTACAAGAAATTATTTGTGTTAATTGATGAAAATGACTAATGGAGTGAATTTAAACATGATTAATCATTTATACATCAATTAAAATAAAATAGACAACACATACCAGGGGGCCCTCCTGGAATAGGTTGTGAAAATTACTCAGAAGCTTTAGAAAAATGCTACACCATGTTACAAAAGAAGTCTTTGTATTATAACAACTTTAATCCTTAGTACAAATAAGAACCCTTGTTCAAAATAAGCATATGAAAAATAATGATTTACTAACTCCTTCCCCTTTTCATAAGGATTTTTTTTATACATGAAATATCAATCATAAATGATAGAACCGATTTTGATCAAGAATGGGGTTTATTTCAACCTATTTAGGCAAATATAATATATCTAATGGATAATTGGGATATGATGTGATGTTGTATAATCTTCCTTAACCTTCTTTGACTCCAAATCTTGATCCTCAAGCCCTGCTATTCGAATTCCAGCTATTGGAGACAAATTTTCTGATTTTTCTAATTGATTATAAGAATTTTAGAACTCATTACATGGATTTCTGAGTAGACAACTTATGTTTACCAATAATTGACTTGAAGGTTGCAACCATCTACAAGGAGTCTAGATATGTATTTATTCATTAGATGATCATTTTTAATGCATTCCAAGCATCATAATTAAATTAGCTGAGGTGGAACACCATAGAGCTGGGAAGAATTACATGAATTCTGCTTTTGCTGATTTTATGTAATTACAAAAATTCTTGTAGATTGCTGTTTTGCAAATTAGTAGATGAATAAATGATTCTAATAGATATTTATAAATTAAAAAGAGAATATTTTTCTTATGAAAGATAATTACCTTTATCTTAACCTTTTCATGCCATTATCCTCACAAAATTAATAAAAAGAAAACTTTTGGTTCAAAACTGAAGATAGAGAAAGTTCGAATAAGGTGGTTAAAAGTACCACATAAGGGGATACATAAACAATGGTTGCGGTGGGTATCTCTCTCTTTATGATGGCAGCTCTGGTAGCTTCTATGGTGGTTTATATCGCCATGGTAGTTTCTCTTTTAACTACTTCTCTCTCTTAGTTTATCCACTGCATTGATTCATACATTATGTATCGAGGTTACAAGGCCTTCCATCGGGCATCACAAAAGGGGTATCTATAAGGCTAGGACTCGGGGACACGCCGGGGCGGTCCATAGAACCTCTACTAACTTGAAGGTCACTTTTAGGGCTTCAACTTAACCCGCTGCTACCTTATCTTTGGTGAAGTTATAGAGACACAAGCTACAATAGGCTAGCGCTGGTCAGAGAAAGATGTTGTTGGTTTCATATGTGTAGGTCTCCTGTAAGGGAATTGGTAGCCCATTTTTATACCCGTGGGCGTAGATTTGAATAGAGTGAGTAGTGGAAGACTTACATAGTGATAACTTCACGGGGTTATCGTCTGGATGGATGAATCTTACCTCAAACTTATTCACGAACCAATTGCAACACCTCTCCCCCAAACTGTTGTTTTTGCATGACCTCATGCAATCATAACTGAAATTCATCTCCTCCTGAAATTTGGTCCAAAGTTGTAGACTTTCCACTTCATACACTCTTACCTCTTGGATAATAAAATTTACGTTTGTGTTTGATGGAGACCCGTTCCTGAGCCGTGTTTTCATATTTTTGTTTCTTATTGTCAACATCCTATTCTACTTTCTATTATTTATATTTGTTGTAAAAAAGTTTATGTATTTATGTTTGAGTGATTTGCACTTTTCTCTATTCTTAGCATACTACTCCTTAAGTTTCTAATTTTCAACCTTTACTACCTTGTTGTTTTAGCTTCTTTATCTTTTTGTCTTTCTTCTTTAACTTAGCAAGCATGGTATTTACCTATTGATTTTTTGCGCTCCAATTTTTTTTTTTTTACACTGACCTTATATACCAATAGATCTTTAAATATTTCCCATTCCTCTTGAATTTGGTGGCATTGTTCAGAATGATCCTTTTCTATGGTTGTTATGCTCTTAACCTGCAAATGATACCCAAATACAGAATATGCGAAGAAAAGAGACCCAGAACACAGAATATGCAAAGAAAAGATACCCAGAACACAGAATAACAATGATTTTATTATTCAGAGAGTAATGTTCACTTACCTCTTCGAGGGGGCAACCTCCAATAGAGCAAAGCTTGATTACAAAATAAGACACGATACTCCTCGCAGGGAGTTTCTATCCTTTATATATGACTCATACATGCAATACCACGGGCCAATACCACGGTATTACTAATACCGTCTATCTACTACTACGGCCCATTTGCAACTAACTGTGGTTCCGTTATTAATTGCGGATTAACCACTTACAATTATTAATATGGGCTTTATTGACTCTTGACTATGACATGGTCCCATTACATAGATAAGGGGGTTAGGGTGGGACCCTAACACAAATCCGCCCCACATGTTAAGGACTAGTGGGAAACCTACCATGAACAAAAGGACGAGAGGAAATCCTCACTATTTTCAGCCATACCCACTTGGAATTCTTTCCCAAATGCCATCAAGGAAAAATATTACCCTGTCAGGAGCTATGAAGATAAATATATAAAGTGGACCACACTATGACAGGGAAGGGACCAAGATGTGTTAGTGTTTACAAATTTTTTCCACACCCTTTGCAAAAAGCTAGGTATCAAGGATTATGAGCGGCATTTGGTACTCAAGTACCATGACTATCTACACAAGTACATCCAGGATGAGATGGAGTTCTTGGACATCTCCTTGCTCGGCACAACATACCGATACACTGTCAATATTGAGCATAATTTTAAACAAAAGAAGTGAGACTTTGGATTTGTGAATCCCAAGTAAGGAAAAGGTGCCCCAAAATGATAGAGAAAAGGACAAAGCCAAGGCAGGGTGATCCAAGACAACCCGTCGAAGCCAAAACCAAAGAATAACACCACGAATACAAAGAAGGACACAGGAAAATGGTGTGAGTTCCATAAGAGCTCCACTCACAACACAAGTGAGTGTTGGGCCAAGCAGTCACTAGTGGCCAAGATGAAGGCTTCCGAATCAGACGCATGTTTCGACTCTGAGTCAAAACCTGATAAGGGGAATGACAAAGAGAAGAATATCATTTTCACGGATCCCAGTGCCATCATGGCAACCATTAAGATCCAGAAGAATGAGCCTGAAGATCCAAATGAGAGGGAACACCTCTTCCACTCACAAATGTGGGTGAAGGGTTCTTCATTGTAGTTCATTGTCGATAGCGGGAGCTAAAAAAACCTCAGTTCAGCAGAAGTCGTGAAGCGGATGGGCCTACCGACTATAACACATCCACATCTGTACACCATCAGGTGGTTTACCAAGGACGAGGTATCCATGTTAGCCAATGGTGTTGCCTTCCCTACAACATCAAGCCCTTCACATATGAGTTACTATGTGATGTTGCTCCTCTTGAATTTTTTGATGTATTATTAGGACAACCATACTTGTGGAAGCGACATGTTGTATATGAGTTTAGACCTCGCTCTGTGATTATTACTTTGGGTGATAAGTTGTATAGGATAATGGAGGTAGACCTACCTACTACCATTGCTTTGATCATTGCAAAGTAATGCAGTAAGATAATTTCCTAGACTAGAAAATTTGTTTTTCTTATGATTCACCCTCAGGGCAAGAAGAAGGTTGTGGCCATGACTTCCAGACAAGGCTCCTCTGCACAACAACAACATATGGACAAGGTTGTGGAGGAGTATATGGAAATTTTTTCCTCACCTACAAGGGTAACTCTGCACTCTCAAGTTAAGCACTCCATCAATCTAACCCCGGGTATGACACTACCCAATGGACCGATATATCGATGCTCTATTTTGGAGAATGATGAGATCAAGAAGTAGATTCAGGAGTTGTTGCAGAAAGGGAACATAAGGCCAAGATCATAGCCTATGGGAGCCCGATTGTATTGGTACAAAATAAGGATGGGACCTAGAGACTCTGTATTAACTGTCAGACATTGAAAAAGGATCACTGTTGGGAATAGGTACCCAATCCCATGGATTGATGAACTTCTGGACTAGCTCAAGGGGGCCAAATATTTAAAAAATATTGACTTGAAGTTTGGTTATCACTAGGTGCCTATAGAATCCTCTGATGTGTGGAAGACTGCCTTCAAATCCAAGGAGGGCCTTTTCGAATGGGTGGTCATGCCTTTCAGGTTAATGAATGCCCCTGCAACTTTCATGAGATTGATGGATGACATCTTACAACCCTTCACCAATGCATTCATGGTGGTTTATTTAGATGACATCCTGATCTTCACCCAGATTTTGGAAGAGCACCTCCACCATATTCGATAGGTCCTTCAAACCCTGCGACAACACAATATGTGTGTTAATTTGGAGAAATCCACTTTTGGCATGACCCAGGTTCAATATCTAGGGTACCTCATTAATGCAGGATGTACATGTGGACCTAGACAAGATACAAGACATTCATGATTGGACATCCCCAACCAATCTAATAGAGCTCCGTAGCTTTTTGGGTCTTGCCAATTTCTATCGCGGGTTCATGTTTGGGTTCTCTCATATCGCTTGGCCTATAAGAAGTCACCAAGGGAAAAGCGAAAGAAAAGTTATTTTGGTCTGAATGCTAATAGAAGTAATTTTCCAAGTTATAGCATCATCTCTTCTCTACACTAATGCTCACATTACCAGACCCGCAACAACCATTTGAGATCAAGACAGATGTCTCTGACTATTTTATTGGTGCAGTTCTTACTCAGCAGGGACATCCAGTGGCATATCACAGTGAGACACTTTCAAACATATTCCAAAAGTATCCCACCTATGAAAAAGAGACGTATTCCATTATGCAGGCCTTTTGACAGTGGAAGCATTACATTTTGGGGAAGGAAACGGTCATCCACATATACCACTGACCCCTGTAGTTCATACAGACACATGGGAATTTGCAGAATGATCGCCATCAGAAATGGTCCACATACCTGCAATATTTCCATTTGAACATTAAGTACAAGAAGGCCAACACCAAAAATGTTGTAGACTACCTTAGGTGACCACCAGTCATGGCACTGACCACTGTGCTCAACTCTTGTGGGCATGAGACTGTGGGGTGGTGACATCTTTACAAGAGAGATCCAAAATTCAACAGCACATACCAGACACTCTGGAAGGTAAACAAGTTACAAATTTTCACCTCTAGGATGCACTTTTATGCCACCTAGGACACATTTGTGTTCCTTCAAGTGAGTGTGCCAAGATGATTTGGGAGGCGTAGTACAGTCAGGTCACTAGACATTTCGAGGTAGGGAAAATAGTGGCAGTGATGGAGAAGTATTTTTATTGGTAGAACCTTCGACGGGATGTTGGGAAGTACATATGATCCTACATTGCCTGCGTCATTCCCAAATCGAGCATGAAGAAGGAAGACCTATATACTCCTCTGCTTACTCCTATTCGACCTTGGGAATCCATCTCCATGGATTACATGTCAGGCCTTCCTTCTACTAAGCATGGAAATGACCATGTTTTCGTAGTCTTCAACAGATTCTCTAAGATGGCCATTTTTGTAGCCTGCAAGAAGAGTATTGTTGGAGAGGTAAATCCCCTCTACGGATAGAGGCAATCCCTACTAGCCCAAAGGGGGTCTAGCAACAGTCAAACAATGCTACACTGCAGGTTCCTAGTTGTAATTAACAAGTGGGTAAAAGAAACCTACTTGGATTCCAACGCTACGTTTATCGAAGAGATGATCCTCTCGCTCCTTCGCTCCAGCCGACCACAGTCCTCCACTATCCTCGCGGACGGACACTTGCACAAGCAAAGATAGAGCAAACACAAGCGTAAAATCTACTAAAAACAACTATGTATCAGTCAGGAAGGATACAATTTACATTAATCATTCATAGGACAAATGGAAATGGAACAATAAGAGTAGTCATCTATCTTTATTAATCAGGAAATAGAGTAAGGTACAATCGAAGTCCTGACACTGAGTCCTTCTCTAGAGGGTCCAGCCAGCATATCTTCCAAGCATTCACCTTTGAAGTAGATCTCCCAATTCAAAGAGGTCTCTCTCTCACATACAAGGCAACAAACTCATAACCTTCCTCAAGCTCAAAAGCAATCCTCACACAACACACCAAATGCCTACAAAAAGCAGCACTAATGCACCAAGAATTCCTCTATCAAAGTCTATATGTTCCAAACTAGCTGCTCATGGGCAATAGAAGAGGCTTATAAAGGAGAAGGAGTCTCCATGAATAGGTAAAGGATGAGTTCTCCCCCAAGATAAGTGGATGATCAGTCGAACAGACATGCCAGAGAAAGGATGGCGACCTCAACAATGCTAACAGCCAAGTCTGGAGTCATCTAGAAGGTCGGCTGTTAGAACAAACTCGCCTAAACAGGATCAGCGCGGGTGAAAAACTGGGCTGGCGCGCTGGCATCGCAAATCAATTATAGAAGAGGTCTAGTCAGCGCACAATGATACAAACGGAGGGCGCGCTGTCCGTGAAATTCGACCAGTGCGGAAAACACGTGTGCTTCCGCGCTGGCAGCACAGCAGTTACATTATCCTCCGCCAGTCAGCGCGGTTATTTAATGAACAGTTGCGATGATTCAAATAACTTAGGAAAAGAGGGTTTTTAGCCATTTCAGAGGGCATAGTCAAGGTGAATGTGACTTTATGACACAGTAGGGAGTCTAACATGATGGCAGTGACATTTTACTGTGTAACAGATGCCCCCTAAAGCATGAAGCCTGAGAGAGTGGGAGGGGTGAAATGCTTTACAAGACTGCTGGACTGGAACACCACCAGGGAGAACCTGCAGGCAGATACAACTGATATTTCAATTACATGTAGTCTAGGCATGGGTGCAGCCATCCAAAAGACATATAAAGAAGGTCTGTGGCGTGGACGTAGCCACCCAGTCGAAGAGACCATAATGATAAGAGGTATGGTTGCAGCCATCCTTAAGAAGACTCAGGTATGGTCGTAGCCATCCATCGATGAGTCATGTAATGATGTCCCACAAAATCGCAACCTGGTCCACAATGGACTAGAACTAGTGTCTTGTGCTCCATTCGAACCCGAACAAAGTACAAGTTCAAACATGTGAATATATGTGTCGAAGTCGAACATGCTTGAACATCGTCTGATTACCAGCCAATGATGAAAGCTGTTAACAGACACGAGAGGAACCACCAATGATGACGATGGTCCTCAAGGCACTATAGGTACAATCCACGGCATGTGAATGAGTGAGCCGGTGTCGAACACCCGCGGAGTTGTTCGATCGGAGGCCAATGATGAAAACCTCGTGTCAAACACGAAGAACCTGCCATTGAGGCATGCAGGCTCCAAGGTACCCAGAGGGAGTCTCTAGGTCACTCCTGGATAATGAGCTGAAGTCGACAGGAAGTGATCTTTATCGAAGGTGGGCCATAATGTTTCCCACATCATCGACGCGAGACAGGCAGAGACAAGTTTGTTCTGTGTAAAATATCAGAGGGAGGTTATACTTGCAGAGGTCAACTTCTCTTGAACATATCGGCGGCACAATGACGGATTTGGCAGTATTTGGGGGTCAAATGATCAGAAGTCGTAACGGAAGGACAATGAGCAGATGAGTGGCCAAATAGGATAACCCAAACCCATGGAGGCAAAAGTGAAGTGAGATGAGATGTCCCCACCCAGACGCGAGTGCAACAGTGCCATGTTCAAGAGCGACATACTGCCGATGACGACGATTATGGTTCTTTTATTTCCCCCACCATTTCTGGCGAGTACCCCGATTATTTTGGATGACAAGCTTGACGGGGATAGCATATGCTTGGAGGGCGTCATTTCGACGGAGCCCGATGTCATTTAGTTTTAACGAGTCTGACAAAGGAAGAACTTGGCGCCTTTTCATGTTTAGAGAGTTTGAAAAGACAGCTGAAAAGGAAACTCCAGGGGGGTGCTTTTTCGTAAAGTTGTGTCTCTCGAGCCCGAAAAGGTATAAAACAATGCTCAAAAGAACCGCCCGATCATTACGACCGAGGAGTACTTTTCGTAAGTAGTGGCTTTGACCTAAAAAAGTAAAAAAGCGGTCAGAAGCACGTTGTTTTAGAACCAATAACGAGTGCGAAACGACAAACACCCGACAATCTTTGTTATTTTAAACGGTCAAAAAAGAGCTCTAAAATGACCGCCTCTCGTTCCTTTAGACGAGCTGAGAGGAGGCTCGGCGATCTTTTCTCGTTTCATGTCGGAAAAGAGCTTAACGACGACATTTTTGGGATCAAGTGTATACGAATCCACCGTGACCTTGCCGGTTCTGAAGACCTGCACAAGAAAAATATCCGCGTAAACCTGTTCGATATGTCGAAAAATCATAATAAAACATGCATTAAAACATAATTAATCACATCCGGATTGAATTTATGGAAAAAATATAGCAAAAACCCACATTCATAAGGACTTATAGCCAAATTTAGAAGTTTTTACTATAAATAGGAGGTTTGTAAAATCATTTTTACCATTTTACCATTGGAGCTCTGAAGAATGTTGAAATACTCCAAAGTTGACGGAGCTGATTCTTCCTCATCCGGACGCCGATTTCCCGACCGTTGATTCCAGGTAGGTCCCTATTGCCCCGCGCTTCATTTTAGTTATGTTTTTATGCAAATCCACCGTGGGATTTGGCCATTTGGCCAAATTCTTTGAATGTTGGAGCGCTCTCGGGCAGCGCGGATTTCCCTATCGGGTCCGCGCTGATCGGGTTTTCCAACATGCACCACTTCCTGGGTCAGCGCAGAAAACCCGTGTCCTTCCGCGCTGACCCAGAGAAAAAAGCACTGGCGGCCATTTCTAGTGCGACTGTTTTAGAAACAGTCGCGCTGGCGCCGTGACATATGAATTTTTCAAATTTAATTGCCAATTTTCACATGCAAGCTGTCTAATGACTTCCAGGTGATTTTGCAGGGCAAGATGGCTTTCACATGGCAGGAGAGGGACCATGATAATGCTGATATTGCCGCATTTGCTGATTCCGGGTGCCGCAATGCAATGCGGGCATGCGGTTTGATGAAATTCTTCCTTACTCCGCAGTTGAGAGCTCAGCCGGACTTGCTGGAGCTACTGATTAGAGCGTGGAACCCAGTAGATGGGAAATTCACCATCTGGGGTCGAGACATCGAGTTCGACTCCACCGATATTTATTTTTTGACTGGGTTGTCTCGCCGAGGCGCGATGCCCATTCTGGAGGGGCAGCGTCCTAGCAACGAGACGCTGGATCAGTTGATGGCTCGTGTCTACCCACAGGCGGTCAAGACACGGAGCGGGAAGTGCAGTATCCCATCGGTGGGTGTCAATGAGCGTGCCGACATAGTACTCCGCACCATACTTTTTCTGGTGACGCGGGTAGCAGGCAGCCTGGTGAACCACGAGGCCTCAAAGGCCAACCTTTTGCTTGCTCTAGATTGCTTACAGCCCACGATTTTCAACTGGGCGGCGGCTGTGACCAACAGCATGAAGAGACAACTGAACAACTATCGACGCGGAGAGTCGAAACAGTTCGGTTATGGTTCTCTTCTGCTCCCACTTATGTTCGAGCGAGTGCCGGCCCTCCGGCTACAGACCATGGTACTAGACCCGCCACGCAATGCGCGGGAGACGAGGGCCACCAAGTGGTCTCGGGTCATGCCTCGCGGAGGTGGTGGGCGTTCAGTGTTGTGGGGCCTCTGCTTCCGAGAGTGGCTAGAGAGCCAGGTCATTTTTGTCGAGGACTGGTCGTATGCCGGTATCGACTTCCGTGGAGATCCAAATATGCCGCTGCCTGCGGGAGAGCAGTGGGATGACGGAGGTATAACACTTGATCTTTTTCATTTTCATTTATGATGTTTTTGTATTTTTTTATGTACATGTCTTAATAAATGCTCATGCTGTGCAGATGTAGGACCTGTGAGACCCCTCAGCCTAGCACCAAAGGCACGGAGGGCAGATCAGGGTGCTGGTGCCTTGGCTTTGGCTCCCGCAGGAGGTGACCGGGCGGAGACGGTGACCCACAACTTGGAGGGGTTGCTGGCAGGAGTTCCAGACTACCAGGGGATTGAGGAGGTCCCCTTAGCTGCACAGATCCATACAGTGGGTGTGGAACCCAGGATGCACCGCTTATTGAGGCGGGTGCACGAGCGGTGGCATGCTACAGAGAGCATAACCCACCACAGTAGACACCTAGGTTTTATTTCCGTTGTTGTTTTGAGAGACATACGTCTCAGATGTACTGAGAACGTTTGGATTCATGAGACATATACACTTATTTTTTGAGCACCTTAGTGCGCCACACAATATATATATATATA
>APFE031360803.1:0-20511 GCA_000404065.3 Pinus taeda | reverse complement strand
CCCCCTCTCTCTCTATCTATCTCCCCCCTCCTTCTCCCCCTCCCTCTCCCCTACCCTATCCTATCGCCCTCCCTCTCCCCCTCCCTCTCCCCTACCCTATCCTATCCCTCTATCTCTCCCCCTCTCTCCCACTCCCTCCTTCCCTCACTCTCTACTTTACCATTCCCTCTCACTGTCTCTCTACCCCTATCTATCTTTCCCTCCCTGTGTCTCTCTTCCTATACCTCCACTCTCTCTCTACCTTTCTCCTTTTAAATTTTAACAGCCCCAAAATACTTATATTTTATATTCAAAACAATACAATGAAATATCTTCACAATATTGTTTCTCCTAAAAAAACAAAATATCATTTAAATATGTAATAATAAATATTAAAAACTAGATTAAATCACATTACATTAAACAAACAAATTAATTAATTATAAGAGATCAGAATAGATAAATTATAAAAAAAATAATCAGCTGATAATTTTACTCTATTTATTTCATTTATTTATTGTAATATTTCTTGTCTTACAAAATACAACATCAATTCTTAAAAAAAATTGCTAACCTAAATTCTTGGGCAACTAAAGTAAAGACAAATATAAAGTGTTCTAAGTATAAAGTATATGAGGAATACCTTCCATAATTATCTTCCAAAGTTGCATGTTAACAAGAGAGTCCCACGTCTCCACTCGAGCTCCTTCACAATCTTTCAAACAACAAAAGAAACGAATGTACCAAATGTAGAAGTCTTTAAATGCTATCAGCACCCCACGTTTAGAAATTCGCTGTTCGACAAGTTGAACGCTATTCTTCTGCTGCTTCTTTTTCTTTTCTCCGGCGGTGCTCCAGTCTCCATCCACTAGCTTAAATAAATGCTCCACCTGCGCATTCCTCCCCACTTCGGAGGCGATTCGTTCTTGTCCGCCAAAGAAGGGGTGGACCAGAATGGCCCCTTGTAAACACAGGCCGTCCCATTTCCTTTGACTCGCACGGATGCCTATCTGGTGCACGATGTTGGCCCGGGCACTGTCTCCAGCCAAGAAAACCTTCCTGAAATCTGCATGGGAAGCTAGCCACGGATCCACAGACACCCCTTCCAGTGCCATTGCTTGGCGTTCAAGCCATTCGAGAACACCATAACAATCGTCATAAGCAACAGGGAGGCGATGTTCAGGGGCTCTCCTATACTCCACCGACACACAAATCACCGTGGCCTCGGTAGCCACTTTATTAAGATAGCTGTGATAAAGTGGCGATGCAGCCGATTCAACGCAGAAACCCCCTCCGTGAGCGTACACAAGCAGCGGGACCTTTTGTTTTGCATCCGTGACATCCAGACGAGGGAGATAGAGACGAACGAAGACACCTGTTTGAGGATCTAACACCACGTCCTTGGATGCCACTCCTTCCTTCTCCTCGTCGAAATTATGGTCCTGTGAAGAAGGGCGAACTGTTCCCCTGTCAATCAAGCGTTCAACTGTCCCGTTTTCGTATATTCTGAGAAAACCGGGAGACTCGAATACGATGGCTAAACTTAAAGACGACGACGACTCCATAATTATGGTGAGAACAGAGGGTATCTGACACCAAATCAACTAAACCCAAAAACCCCAGCGGCAGCGACAATGCCTCCAACATCATAATATTGTTTGCAAGATACCGAAAACCCTAATTCGCTTATATTTCATAGCCCCAGCGGCAGCGACAATGCCTCCAACATCATAATATTGTTTGCAAGATAACGAGAACCCTAATTCGCTTATATTTCACTAAGAAAACAAACTGGCAATGAATCTATCACCTGGAATTGGAAAAATAAATGTACATGTTACATTACGCGGTTTCTCAACTGCCCTTCCATACACAGGGAACCCGTGTTCAACAACCCTTGGGGACCATGTTACATTACGCGGTTTTCTTTTCTCCACTTGAACCACCATGTCCTCTCGCTGGTTCTTCAAATGATTGTTCCTCTCTATGTGCTTCACCCCAGCACATATGCAGAGTCGGTCAAGCCCCATTAACATTCGGTGGAAGCCACGAGGGTTAGAATATTGGAGGGTCAAATTGCCCTATCATGCACCTTCTAGTGGTCGAAGGGTTGGAGGGTCAATTCGCTTCGTTTTGCAGAGTATCCATTACTTACTGCAATTTATGATGGGGACCACCTGGTTAGGCTCTGCACCCATAGCTCCAGAACTCCCATCCCATGCTCGATCACCTGGACGAAATGAACCACCGTGCTCCCAGTCCCTGTGATCAGAAATTTCCATGGGATTATAAGCTCACCTTTTGGATCCCTTCGACATGCATTTGAGCGTTCAGAGGATGGGGAGGATTCTATATAGTGCCCTCACATGGGTGAAGCAGCAACTCCCACGCAGATGTGCACCAGCAAGCCTTTCTACTAGCTCTCTCCACGGATGGAAAACATGCTATTCCTTTTTCAATTCACTATTTTCTATAATACATCATAGCGGTTTTATCCACTGCAATCGATAGCCTCGGATACCCTCCACGATCTTGTATTATAGCGGTTTTATCCACTGCAATCGATAGCCTCGGATACCCTCCACGATCTTTTATTCCAATAAATGTGTGTTTTAAATACTTTGTGTTTTAAATACTTTCTCACTTGGCTGATGCCCGTTTTCAAGTTTTGAGTGCCGTTGTCCTATGATGTGGCACTGATTTCAAATTTGTTAAAGTCCGTTATGATGTATTTCATGTTTCAAATTAGAAATTTTAGATTGTGTATATTTCAGGTTCGAAATTAGAAATTTTAGCTTTTACATATAGTAAAAAGTCATTAATCAAAATAGAAATAGAAATTTTCCAATTATAAATATGGTAAAATATATTAACAATTGTTTTAATATTTAAAACAATCAAATTTGTTAATTATCTTTTTGATATTAACAACTTAATTATACATTTGAGATTAACAATTTTAGATATTCGTTTTCAAAAATTAGCAACGCAACTCAATATGGAACACTTTACTATTTAGCTTTTATATTAAATATATTAATTGTTTGCCTAAATAATATAGATATTTTTATGGTTTAATATTGAATAGAAGACTATATATATAGTTATTTAATATAATAATCGCAAAATTTTGATTTTTTAATCTAAAGGAATTAAATTTCACATAAATTAAATAATTTACAAATCTTATAAATTGATAATTTTCATTTTTATTTGATAACGTTATGATGGATCTAGGTTTTTTTAATTTCTCCCTTAAAATAGGCTATATTTCACATGAATACAATGGGTTTTCAATACCATGGGTCATTTTTGTTTCATTTTTACATTTCATTATATTAATCCTTTTATTTTATTATTTATTTTTATATAATTGACTTAGTCAAAATGTTAAACATTACATTCCAACATCCTTACCATCCTCGGCTAGAGAGCGGTACAATTAAAATACACACATAAATTACACCTAAAGTTTTACATATTTTGATAAAGATAGTGATTCCATTACTTATTTCTATCATATTATTTATTTATTTTTAATCATATAATTGGCTTAGTCAAAATTTTGAACATTACATTACAACATCCCTACCATATTGGCCTAAAGTTTTACATAGTTTGATAAAAGAGGGTGATTGCATTAACTATTTATATCACATTATTTATTTATTTTTAATCAAATATCATCTATTAGTTATGAAAGTATTGCTATTTGTTAGAGTGAATGTATGGTTAATCAAAATGTAGATATTGTTATGCAATAATCAAAAGCTTTATCTAATATAGTTTTGCATGCTTACTTCAACTAATACATTCTCAATGCTTTAAATGAAAACATATTACCCATTATCTCAACACTTCATTAGCTTCATAACTTTGATTCCAACCATAACATCGCTAATTTATCTTACAGTCATTTTATGATGATAACAATGATTATGTAAAAAAAACCAAGTAAAGGTGAAGATACTCCCATGAGGCATACCAAAGGGAATTCTTGACATGTAGAGCAACCATGTATTTAGACTGAAGGGAAATTCATTGATATTCGATATTTTTTGACATATGTAATTGAATAATAATAGGAGAATTGAAGAGGACTTTTTGCAACATTCCATGGTTTATACTTGTGCCCAAGGCTACCATAAAGTATTCAAGTACCTATTCGAAGGCAAGATATTTTCCTACAATTGGTGCAACAACAAGAAGAGTTCATCTACAAATTGTTGATCAGATGCAATTCTATCATCCCCATGAAGTTTCATACCCCGAGGTTTTTTTCGGGTGCCATAGCATTAATACTTCAACTCAATACTTCTTCGATTAGGAAAAAGAAGCGGGATAATGGGCCCCCTTGTATGACTCCACAAGGTGGAATGGATGCTGAGGAGGGTGACCCATTTATGAGGATCAAGAAGAAGCCATTGGAAATAAAAGAGATAATCCAATTTATACATTTGTCTGAAAACCCAAAGGGGAAAATGATGTGATATATTTATTGCTAAGTAAGTCGACCAAAATCATTGGGCATCGCAAGTATGATGACCATACCCAAATTTTGAAATATTTAAAGATTGAATCAATTCATGGGCCAAAATGATGTTATCAATGAGTTTTGAACCTTCACCATAACTAGAATTCTCCTAGAATATGAGCTTTAGGATTCTCTATCATGTCTTCCTTAGAAATGAGTGTGAAGTAGGTGGCATTAAGGTTATGAGTACTAAGGAGGTTATGCAGAAACCTGTCTAGTCTAGGGGTTTTCCATTCGACATTTCAATGACTACTCATTCTACATAGTCAACTATGATGTTGAAGAGCAAGGTTTCATTGTGCTTCTAGGTAATCAAAGTTGGAATGTTCTATGCAATTCTTTCAATAAACTCCTCTAAAAACTTCTTAGGTTAAGTGAGCAAATATTATTAGTAATTTCTCAATTCCTTTTCAATGTTAACATCTCATTATAGCTTCAAGCCCTAACTATCTTTTAGGGTTGAAAATAAGTTATCATGTTGATCCTAAACCATGGATAACTTGAAGAATTGTGTGTTCTTCTCTCTTTTGTCTACCCACCAAAATTTTAATTATTGCTGCCATAAGACTTCCTCTTATTTGTTCCACTCCCCTAACTATATTTGATGTTGGATTTTGTGGCTAATAAGTTTCATTGTTCTACCTTTGAGGATGATATTATACTAAACATGCTCCATTTTTCTCAATTAAATCCTTCTACGAATTCAAAAATATATAAGGAAATTCATCTAGTCTAGAGCTTACATGATGAAGGGCCCCTCTTCTATTGTCCTAGGTGTGAGTTTCATTGGATGTTTCCATTTCAACTGTAATTAGTCTTCAATTACTAACTTTGAAAAACCACAAATCTACATCTGGTCATCTCATACCCATGATTTGAATAGAAAGTGGAATCCACCCATGCTATCCATCCATGGTATCCACCCGTGTTATTGTAACTCAAGGAGCCAACGAGAATACTAAAAATAAAAAACCTGGGTAAAATGAGAGTTGTATTATATGCTTTATGCATATAATAGAGAGTTGTATTTTTTCATATATTGTTAGGGATTGAGTGTGTGTATTTTGTGTTCAAGTTTTTTCTATGAATAGTTGCATCGCATATTTATATTCTTTCTCTCCTACTCTCTCTCTCATTATTTATTATTCCTAGATCATAGCCCATATGATCTGGATAAGTGGTATGAGAGCCAAATTGATTTAACAAATGTATGTCTAGCCCATTGTTTTGAGATTCTAGTTATTATTTAGATGGAAGATTAAATTTTCTCCTTGGTGAGGGTTATGCCTTTTATTTCCTCAATTAATTCACCATATGGATTTCATGAAATCACTGCAAGGTCCAAAGGGATCGTGACGAGTGAATCCCTCGAGAAATCATCGGTAAGCGGAAAAGGATCAAACCCTATGGTTGTGGTAGCCACTAAAAGGGTTGCAGGAAGCTCCAAGATGGAGTAACATAATGATGCCATGCCTCAAACCAAATATGTGGTGGAGGAATTATAGAATGGAAATGATGTTAGTCTTTATGTGCCCTTCGATAATGGAAAGAACAGGTTGCATAATTTTTTTTGTGAGAACAAAGCACTAGGCCAAGTTCGAGTCTGGTGGAGGCATGGCGTCATGGCCAAGCTACAAGCCTGTATCTTTCTCAATGATGGTTCTCCCAAGAAGCAATGGTACATGCTCAAAGACCTCAATAATCCTCATTATGTTGTTTCCTTTATTGATTCCACCCTAGAATACTACCCCACCTTCAAGGAATCAAGAGATTATAGCCATGCATAAATTAAGGATGAATATGTGGCATATGCTTGGGAGGATAATATGCACAAATAATATGGGAGTGTCTTGTATTTTCTCATCTGTCCCCACACCCCAGATTGCAAGGTTGAAAATTATAATGATGTGGACAATACCATGGACAAAGCCTACACTTGGCTCATTACCTATCAACCCTCTAGAGTGTTCATGGTTCTCCTCAACATTCAAACTGAACCTTTGCTTACCAAGATACTTGGCAAAAGGGCAACCACTACGCTAACCATAGATTGCCTCTCTAACCTCTCAAGAATATAAAATCCAAGGCTTTATAGCTTTTAAGGTTACAATGACATCAATATGAGTGATGACATAGTCGCCATGAATGTCATAGGAAATGGTGTGAATGAATTCATCATATTTCATCTCATACCATCCATGATTTTAGCCACCACTCACATGTTTCAAGAAGTTCAAAATTTTTCATAGAAATGCATGTTCACAAAAGAAAAAATGATGGCCATAATACATGGTGAGTTTGTGCTCCATAATAGGGGTGACAAAAGGTATGGATGTCATGTGGTAGGATTCCAAACATTAACCAAGCCTTTGGTTCATGTATATATTCTCCCAATGATGCATTTCCCACTACCTATGCATGAGATCCTAGAGTGAAGTGCTTCTTCTTTCTTCAGACTATAGCCTGTACATATTGAATATTTCAGATCAACTTTCAAGTCACATCCAAAATGAGTGGAAGGTTTCAGATCTTCTCAAAAAACACTAAGATTTCGATTGGAATGTTTTGGATGTTTCCAAATCCCTCACCTATGTAATATTTCATAGGCTTTCCATTGCCAAATCCTTTTCCAATGGAATACTTATGATATTATTAGCCCTTCTCAATGGAAGATATTTCTTCATAGCCCATTCCCATGGAATATTATCATTCTAGATCCCCTCCAAAAAAAGAATTTTGTCACTGGCACTAGTTGGGTGAAACGTTTTGACGTCATATACAACAAGCTGAAGACATTTGACACTATAACTTTCTAGGGGAAACTTCCATCATAGATCCATGTCAATGGATATTTTCCCATCTAAGTCTTGTCCATACACTATTTGTATCAGAGTTGGCCCACAACTATCATGGGGTATCAATATCTCTGGACCTTCATTTATCACAATTGTGGGTCACCTACAAACCCATGTTTATGGATCAAATACAAAACACGCTTGCCATTGATGTTCATTTTCTATTCCAAACACTATCAATATCAAAGTTGGCCCATAAGCATTATAGGATACTATATCCTTTGACCTTTTCTCACCATGATTATGGGTCAACACACAAAACCCTTCTATTCATTGGCTCATATTAAACGAAAGATTCTCACAAGGGAACTTGACACAATGGGAACCATTTCTTGCTAAGGGAAAAATATTGATCCTAATGGAAAGTAGTATCCACACAAGGTATTGTAACTCAAGAAGGCACCTAGAATACCATAAATAATGGGTGTCACCTTGTAAAAGGACAAATGTGTCCTTCAAAATGTAGGATAAATGATTTCTCCATTTAATAAAGAATAATTCTATTTTCATATATTGTTATGTATTCACTGTGTGTATTTTCTATTTAAAGTTTTTATAAGAATTGTTTCAGAGCATATTTGTATTCTCTCTCTCCTACTCTCTGTAAGCATTTATGGTTTCTAAATCTTAGACGTCGAGATCTGTACCAACCTCCCCTATTTTCATCCAAGGATTCAACCATAAATATTATTCCACAAATGGGTAACCATGTCTTATAATATAAGGGATGGGTTGAATATTGTGAAAAAAGTAAAACATATACTCCTAGTTAGATTAGGTCCATAAACAATGGAAATAAAGCCCATTTATGTCAAACATATTAGTTGATACTTTACTATGACAATTATTTGAGTGGGAAAGGTGTTTGAAAGCATAATCTCATGGTGGATGTATAATAAAGTAATTCCCCTTGATGCCTCATGTACATCTAATTTCATTGAGCTATAGTTTATTGAACAAGTAGTATCAATTTTAGATAACATATCAAATGATCACTTTGTTTCCTATAGAATAGCCATAGTAGGATTTTCTTTCAAAATTTTATTTTTAATAAATATTTGTTTTTTCATTCATTCATCTGATAATTTATGGTAGTATATTCTTTGGGCATTTGAGCGGGTGGTGTGGAACATGTTCATCATCAATGCCATTATTCTTAAGTTCACTGGCATTTCTCTCAACTCTTGTAGAAGTTTCTTAGTTCTTCTTTATACACCCTTTTATTCTATTTTCCTATTTTTATCATTATTTTAGTGTTTTAGTTTCAACTGCTAAAGAGATAGACTAGTGATGCTTATATTGTATTTTTTATCCCAACATTATCCTTTTTTTATCAAGCCTTTTGTCAAAATTTGAATTTATTGATTCAATATTGAGTTAGTGTATTTTCCATCCCATTCTAATACTAAATATTGCAATTCAAGCTTGCTAAGCTCCATATCTTCACATTCCTCTAAGTTTTTTAGGTCTCTAACGTCTTAATCCATTTATGTGTCTTTGTTGTCTCCACTATTATTGTTTCTTCACTTCATTCATTATATCATTCTTTCCCTTTTTTCTTATAACTGGTGGGATTACTCCTTAGGATTATTGGTAACCTTGTTTAATGTTTCCACCATGTTCTTGGATAACATTTCATTTCAATTACATGATATTTTCCAATGAAATCAACATCCAAGGAGGGTTTTTTACTAGATTTTTTCTTTCTTACCACATTTTCAAAACTCCTAGGTTCTTTCTCCATTGATGATTTAGGGACGGTTAAAATTAATAAATTAAAAATTAAAAATAATATTAACCTAGTATGGAGGATGAGTGTGAACATTTAAATGTTTGTTTGATTAATAATAAAATGTTAAAGTAATAAAAATAATAAAATTCAATCTGTTATATTTTGATTTTGTTATTAACATTTGAATAGGCTTTGTTACAATACCATGGGTCAATACCATGGATTATTAATACCACATTCCGAAAGACCATATCCTATTTCACAACCAAAATACTTTATTACAATAGAAGATTCTTAACTATGAATATTCATCCACACTTTTCCTAGGATATTATTAACTTATAAAAAATAGGATTTGTTACAATACCATGGGCCAATACCATGGCTTATCAATACAACATGCCCAAAACACATAAATTATTTCACAGTAAAAATATTTTATATTAGTATGAAAATATTTTTAATCATAGATATTCACATCCATTTTACCATGGATATTATTAGCTTGCAAAGATGCTCCGTTACAATATCATGGCTTATCAATACTGCATGCCCAAAAAACATACCTTATTTGAAAATCAAAATATTTAATAACAATATGAAAATATTCTTAACCATGGATATTCATACGCACTTTACCATGGATATTATTAACTTGTTAATAGGCTTTGTTACAATACCATGGCTTACCAATACCACATGCCCAAAAATCATAACTTATTTCACAATCAAAATTTTTTATAGCAATATGAAAAGATTCTTAATCATAGATATTGACCACATATTTTGTCATTGATACTTGTGAATGGGCTTTGTTATAATACCATAGAGAGGGAGAAAATAACAAATACATAGAGAGAGAGAGAGAGAGAGAGGGAGAGAGAGAGAGAGAGAGAATGACAATGGAGAGGTGGTGAGAGAGAGTGTGAGTGACAAGGGAGATATGGAGAGAGAGTGAGGGAGAGGAGAGGGGGGAAGACAAAGAGGATGAAAAGAGAGAGATAGGGAGATAACAGGAAGAGAGAGAGGGAGGCACAAAGATGGAGGACAAAGAGAGATGGATAGAGGGAGGGAAATAGTGACAAAGTTGGAGGCAAGAGAGAGAGAGAGAGAGAGATGGAGGGGAGAGAGGGAAGGAGATAATGATAAAGTGGAAGGGAAGAGAGAGAGAGATATGTGGGAAAGAAAGAAGGAGGTGGGAGAGAAAGGGAAAGAGAGGAAGGAAGCGAGAGAGGACTCAAGAGAGAGAAGCAGAGAATGTTGGAGTTAGAGGGGGAGAGAGAGGGAGGGAAGAAGAAATATGTAGAGGGAGAAAGGTGGAAGGAGAGAGAGAGTGATAAGGGAGCAATAGAGAAAGAATGAGAGAGGAGAGCAGGAGGGAAGAGAGAGAGAGAAAATGGCAAGAGAGAGAAAGGGGGAGATAGATAGATATAGTGAGAGAATGTGTATGTTTGGGGGGTGAGATAGAAAGAGGGAATACAAAAGAGACACATAGATACAAATATAGATATTATATAGTATTATATAATGAGTCTAGATCCATCTTAACCCTGGATCTATCAAGCATTCATAGGGATCAAATACTCGAGGTGAAATCCTTTCTTAAAATTTTGCACTCAAAAAATAGGTTTGCACCTCGAGAGATTAGATCCCTCTCAGTTTTATGCACGCAGAAAATAGGTTTTCACCTTGAGAGATTAGATCCCTCTTAACGCTTTATAGATCTGAGGTAAACATGAATGTAAGCTTGTTTAGGAAGTATCAGTGAATTTGGAAAAGAACAATTGTAAATTATTTTACACTAACACTTTTAGATTATATAA
Source organism: Pinus taeda (assembly GCA_000404065.3). Taxonomy (NCBI): domain Eukaryota; kingdom Viridiplantae; phylum Streptophyta; class Pinopsida; order Pinales; family Pinaceae; genus Pinus; species Pinus taeda. Next base: position 9,588 of record APFE031360803.1, on the reverse strand, counting down.
TCCATTAGAAGCCAGTATAGGTGTACATTAAGATTCACTCATCCAGGTATTCGTTAATACTTTGGTGATTAGGTTAAGATGAATCTAAGATTGTTTAGGAAGTATCGATGAAATTAGAAAACAACAACTGTAAATTATTTTACGCTAAACCTTTTAGATTATATAAACCATCAGAAATTAGTATAGGTGTACATTAATATTGACTCATCCATGTATTGATTAGTATTTTTGTGATGGCCTATAGCAATAACAAACAAATCCCTCAGGTTGCAATGGAGGTAATTATAATTAGTTGTTCTTGTTATGATTTCCACCGCCAATATCAATGATGTGATTCCCATGTTGAATCCATCAATGGCTGAAATATTTTTTCTGTTATTGATTGATTGATTAATTAGGAGATGGTTTTGATGAAATTTGTCTAGACATCATTCTATCACATGAACCAAATCCATTTCACTTATAAAACCATGTCCCTAATTCACAAAAGAATGCAGCTGGAGACAAATATGGGTAATGCCATGCTTCGATTCATTGTTCTTGTTCTTGCACTTTTATCTCATTCTCTCATTGCTATAATAGTGTCTATGTCAGATTATACTTATCCTTCTGGAAGTGCCTAGGTTGGATTCTCTGCAGTGGCATTTCATTTTGACAGAGCAGTTATTGTGGGTATTCTTTGTGGAGTCTTGGAGTCTTTGTGTGATTTTGCAATAGAAACTCGGGGCATTCTCGTCCTCAAAGTTCACATCATCTGATTTGGATTTACCCCTCTTGTGGAGTCATAAATGGTGTGTTTCTTACACATTTTCACAACTGTCATCAGCCCAGGGCTTACAACAGTGGATTACTTTGTTCCATTAGTTTTATGAAGCATTAGTTTTTATTGATACTATAGTGTCCCTCGTTTGATTTCATATAATAAGCTAACATTAGTGTATGTATAAATAAATTTTGTGTGCATCTTTCGAATGTATGAATAATTGAGATAATGTGGATGTTTAAGAATAGCAAAAATATTTATTACAAATCATGGTGTTAAGATTTTTGTGGTGAGTTCACCAGAAATATGAATGGGAGACTCGTACATTTGTTTGTTCGTCTAATTGGTCATAGGTTGTGGAGAAAATGGCTTCTACTTTTGTGGAATTTTGCTTACATGATGTAGTTGCACTATAAATCTATCCTTTTCTAGTGCTATTGATTTGAGATAGTAAACTAAAAGTTCCCAGAAAATGCTTTGACTACTCTCATAAAGAGAATACTTGATGGAAAAAATCTATAAACCATTCATTTTCTAATACAAAATTTGAAAGGCAAAAAGTATTTTGACTGTTTTGTTAAATGGAAAATCTTTAAGACGTGTTATAAATGTCAGTATTCAATAGAAAAACTTTGAATAATTAATAGACTTTCTCATTAATGTCTGTCCTAACACGGTGAGCTTTAGAATAAATATTTGTTTGGGAATGGGATGTATAGGAGCTTTTGTTTCGGTATAAATGATAAATGGTTTATATTAAACTTGCTCAAAAGCATCAAATGTCTATTTTTTAATTTTAAATTTGGTTAAAAATATTATATTTATATTTATATTTATAACAAATTAATAACATTTAAGAGTATAAATAAAATTTTATTAATATTTTTTTTTGTAGGGAAAATTCAAAGGTTAACTATGCAATTAACTTAATGCAACCATTAAGCCATATCTCAACAAACTGAATTGATCATGTATTCATTGACTAATCTAAGCATAACAACTCAAAAATAAACTTTATGCAACATCAAATCGAATGAGTATTAATCCACATGAAATGTAAAGGACTAATCTAAAAAATTAGTTTCAGCTTGGTAGAAGGAAACCTAATTGAAAATATAAATTCTTATTTGACACAGTTTTCATCGACCAGTTATTTCACACACAGTTCTATACTTAGAAGCACATTTCTATTAATTCTATATAGCATCATTTCGTGACGATAACATTGTTATAGTTCTTCTAAATCCGTACATTTCTACTAATTCTACGTAGCATCGTTTCATGACGATAACATTATTGTAGTTCTTCTAAATCCTCGTTTACCAAGTGATTCAGTTGTCAATAGTTGTCTAAGATAATTGTTTTATGTATGAATTTTATTTTCATTCAATTCACTCATTTTTTTTGGTGTCATGTGTTCTATTTAATATCTCCTTAAGCATACATTTGCTCAATAGTAAAGTAATAAATATTTTAAGATATCTCTTCTCTTCACACATTGCATTAGAAAATTCATACTTCATTTCTATCCTTTTCATAATGACCAAGTTTTGAAGTTTCCTATTCTTCATGCTTTGAAGTTGTGATCTCTTTGGCGTTGTGTATTGTCTCTTTCATCATATTTCTCTCTCTTTCAACATTTGTCAAAGAAGCATAAATTAATGTTATATGCTATGCCGTTACGCCATTTCCTTTGCAACATTTAGTGCAATTTCAATTGTTAATGGAACAATAGAAAGAAGATGACCACAAAGGGTCTGTGCCAATATCACATTAAGTACTCATTTCTGAATATCAAAGGTTCCACCTTAAATTCAACGCAAAACATTCCAAATTTAAGAAAACCCAACTGCTTTGGACCGACATGGATAGATGACGTGGATGTGGAGAGAATTCCTTGAAAAGCATCTCAAGATTTTTCATTAAGAAAACCAACTGCTTTGCACTGATGTGAAAGAATTTCATGAAAGGCATCTCAATCTTTCTTTTTGTCATAGATGTTGTGGTTAACTGTGATATGCTCCTCTAAAGGTCAATCAATCTTTTTCTGAGATACTGAGGGAGGGAATCTTTATGTTTTTTTAGGAAATAGATGAGGTTGTGCTGCAGTGTATATATATGGGTGCCTCAAAGCGATCTTCATCATCACTTGTTCCTGTAGCGAATTCTGTTGTAGTTGCATTAGAAGTGCTTTATCTTCTGTATGTCAATGTTTGTGTAGCAGTTATTCTATGTTGGGTTCCTCTGTTTCTTTCTATATTGTCTCTATTTTGTGTGTCTATATTACTCAAATTTGAATTTGATTTCTTCGATATGGATCAAGAAGAGCGGAGTTGTTTTATCATTTGAAATTGTAATTATCTAGAAGAGCCGAGTTGTTTTATCATTTGCAATTCTAAGGAGTTGCAGTAAGACTGCTTCATCTTTTGTAGCGAATTTCATTGTATTTGCAGTGGAAGTGCTTCCCATTGTTGTCGATGTTTATGCGACTGTGACTCTCTCCTTCGCGTGTTTTTATTCTTTTAATCTAATCAATGAGAAGGGATGTTTTAAAATCTGTCTTTCGTTGACATGTTCAATGTCGTCAATGGAGGTATTTATAATTGAGAGGAGGAACCAGAGAGCTGTAACAGTGATATTTTTTACAGCCATGAGAGGTTTGTCTCTTGTACTTATTTTATATTCATATTCATATTCCTATTCATATTGATGATTTATTTTTCAGTTTTAGTTCCAGTAGAATTTTCAATGTTCTTGACCTTTCTCATCAAAGTCCATGACCCATCCAATCAATATCTCATTCCTATATGTTTTGATGTGATTTCCCCCACTTGTTTTTAATCGATATAAATAAAACTAAATAGATAAACTAAATCATTATTTGTGACAACATCAAATCCAAAAATAATGTTATGCCTCAGGAAACTAAAGAAGAAAGTTGTCTTTCTTTCCTTCTGGAGCTAAATTTGCACTTATATTTCAGTGATTTCATGAGTCTTCTAGAGTTCATATCTAAATTTTTATTTACTTTATTTCTACTAGGTATCCTCCTATTTTATTTATACTACCTCTCTTAATTTCTCTAGGAATTAGAAAATGATCATAGTCTTTCATGTTTATAACATTATTTTCTTGGTGCACACCTATTTTTCCATCATCTTGTTTGATATCTTTAGAAGTTTAAAATATTTAACTTGTCGTATAGGTAACTCAGCAAGCTTGAAAATTTCAGTGAATAGTTTTAATTCTCAGCCCTTCAATTTTAAATATTTTTCATCATCATTTTCTTTGTTATAGCCAGAAAAGTACCTTTATATAATTGTACGAAAACTGCAAATTTTATCTATCTCGGAAGTGGAATATGATCCTTTGGGGAGGTAGCCCTATCTGAGGATATCCTCGTTGTTCTCATACCAAATGCTTCTCTTCTTTAACTCGTCTTCAAGTGCTGCTACTTCCTGAATGCTTGTGATACTGGTTATCTAATTGCTCGGTCGCCACTTCCTGAATCCATTTACCGCTTCCTGTTCCCAGAATTGATGGACAGTTGCATGTTGTTGCTCCTGTCTGTTCGGAATGATCATTGAAGGAAGAACACTTGAGAGTTTGGGCAGTTGGTTCCAAGCGTCATTCCAAAATCTAGCACTGTGACCATTCCGTGTTTCCCAAAAGCTGTGTTTCTGGATGAGTTGATGATGCTGTTTGGTGGCATTCCAAATAAGTGACCCACTGATTGTGGGCTTGAATATTATGAGCTCTGCTTGGGGCATGTTGTTGGTGTATTTGGCGGTCCATATTTTGGCCCATAACTTGTCTGGATTAGTTATCCATTGCCACCATATTTTGGCATTCATGATGGTGTTGCTGTACTCTGGATCTCTAAGTCCAATGCCGCCTTTGATTTTGGGCCTGCATACCGTGTCAAATTTCACTAGTGCCCATTTACGATTAGTCGCAGAGCTTCCCCACAAAAAGTCACGCTACAGGTTTCTCAATCTTTTTAATACCCATTTTGGTGCCGCAAGGATAGAAAAAAGATAGAGAGGCATGGCTTGGAGGATGGACTTAATAAGCACAACCCGACTAGCTAGATTGAGGGAGCGGTGAGTCCATAGATTGAGTTTTGAATCGAGCTTCTCAAGGAGAGTTCGCCAGGAAGGCTACTTTATAGCCGAGGCAGTGAGGGGAGCTCCAAGGTAAATGGATGGGAGAGAGGCGGTTTGGAAGCCAAGGATACGGGAGACGGCGGATTTAACTGACGGAGGGGTGTGGAAGAAGAAGATTTGTGATTTGGAGTTATTGACCTGAGTGCCAGAGGCTTCAGAGAAGTCGTTGAGTAGGGATTTCAAGCAAGAGGCTTCCTGAGCCGAGGGGTAACCATAGAGCATGGTGTCATCAACAAATTTCTGATGAGAGGAGGCCGGGGAATTGTGGATAGAGATTCCTCTGAGTTGATTAGACTGGAGGGCCTGCTTGATGTGTCTGCCAAGACCCTCAGCCATTATCACAAATAGGAAGGGGGAGAGGGGGTCCCCTTGTCTTATGCCTCTGGAGGGTTTGAAAGGGCGGGAGGGAAAACCATTGACAAGGAGGGAGAAATGGGAGGAGGTGATAAGGCTCATGATCCAACGAACTCAGGTGGAACAAAAGCCAAAAGCTTTCAACATATGATGAATGTAAGACCAGCTAAGCTTGTCGAAAGCTTTGGAGAGATCGAGTTTGAGTAACATACCAGCTTGCTTGGATTGTTTGAGCGAATGGATGATTTCGTGTGTGAGGATAATGCCATCCATTATCTGTCTGCCTTCGGCATAACCCGATTGCTCTGGAGAGATGAGCATGGGTAGAAGAGGTTTTAATCTGTTAGCAATGACTTTGGAAATGAATTTATAAAGGACGTTACAGAGAGCAATGGGTCTGAATTTATCAGGAGTTATGGAGTTCTCCTCTTTAGGGATGAGAGTGATGAAATTGGAGTTAAGGGAGGGGAGAAGCCAGCGTAGATCTTTGGATTCCTCAACTACTTGACAAACCTCCACCTTAATCAAATCCCAGAAAACATGAAAAAACGTGGTAGTGAAACCATCTGGTCCAGGGGCCTTACCTTCTTTGAGCTGCGCCATTGCCTCATCAACCTCCTGGGTTTGAATTGGCCGCATGAGTAACCCATTGTGTTCCTCTGTAACCAGCTTGGGGATGTTGCTGGTTATTTTTCCAATCGCCCTCTGCCGATCCACCGCCTGCTCTTGGTGTACCTGCTGAAAGTGATTGAGGAGGATTTCTTCTATTTTCTCATGCTCCTCAACTTTTACCCCCTCTTCATTTTGGATGAAAGGAATCTTATTGTGCATCCTTCTCTGCACTGTAGTTCTATGGAAGAACTTGGTGTTGTGCTCCCCTTCTTTTAGCCACCTGACCCTTGATTTTTTCCTCCAGTAAATTTCTTCCTGCTTCCTTCTTTCTTCAAGCTGGTTGTGTATGTGCCGTTCTTTGTCCAAGGTTGCCTCTGTGTGCCCTACATTTATTACTTTCTGATGGATATCCTTCAACTCCTTATTTAGCTCCTGTTGCGCCTCAAAAATATTCCCGAAGGTCTCCTGATTCCAGCGTTTTAGGTGACTTTTTAGAAATCGCAGTTTTTGCTGTAGCTAGAACATTTTTGAGCCTTCTGGTGGGATGAAGGAGGCCCATATGGTTCTGATGAAGTCCTTGAATGCTGGATGCATTAGCCAAAATCCCTCAAATCAGAAAGGTCTTTTGGTTCTATCCCTTGGTCGCTGCCATTGCAAAGCTATTGGCCAGTGATCCGACCCGGAGTGGGCCAAGATTGCAGCGGTGAGATCACCTTCGAGATGCACCGCGTTATCCGAGATCAGGAAGCGATCTAGTTTAGAAGCAATCTGATGCTTGCCACCTCTGCGATTGCTCAAGGTAAAGGTGCCATTGCAGAATGGAATGTCTATGAGAGAGGCGTTTTGGATGAAGTCCTTGAAGCGATCTACTTCAGGTTCCAATCTGGATCTGCCTCCTATCTTATCCTCTACTTTTGTTATCATGTTGAAGTCCCCTGCAACGATCCAAAATGGATGCTGCCTATTTATGCTTAGCGCTTCAATGGTGTCGAGGAGCGCTCTTTTACTCCTAGAGTCCTGCGGAAAATAGACATTGGATAAGTTCCCATGTATGTTGGTGCCTAGAATGTGAAAGGTGGCTTGAATGAGGTGATGGGAGGCGTGGAAGTCAGTGAGCATTACATCCTGGGTGTTCCACGTTATAGCAAGCCCACCAGAGGCACCTGTGGCATCCACAACCATAGATCGGCATCCTGGCTAGGCCTTTGAGAGTATGCGACCCAACGTGGTACTATTGCATTTGGTTTCTTGGAGGAAACACATCTGTGGATTTTCCATCTTGATCATGTTTTTTAACATCCTACATTTTCCTGGGCTATTAAGCCCTCTTAAATTCCATTATACGAGCTTCATGGTTTAACTAGTTTGGGTAGGGCTGTAGTACTTCGTCAGCTTGGCATATCTACCGGAATATACCAGGAGTTTTCCGATCTCTATTGTTCTCTGGAGATCTGTCTTTCTCCCCCTTTTTTTGGTGTCCTTTGGACGCGGGCTGCCATCCCAAGTGCTGCTAGGTTCTATGCCCAGTTGGTGTTGGTGGAACGCTCTGGAGATGACCACTTCCAACTTATCTATATCCGACTCAGAGATTTTTTCATATGCCTTTTTTTTGCAACATAGCTCCAGTTCAATAATATCCAGGCCATGTAGATCTATGCTTTCTGGTTCTTCCTCCATATTTTGCACTTGACTGGTTTCCTCTTGATGGGTATCTGAATCCTGAGGGGGGATCGACTTCCCATCCACCTCCATTTCCTTAAGGATCTCCGCTGTGTTTTCCTGATGCCTGCTTAGGATGGTCGGGATGATAATGGGAGATTTAGACTTGGGTGGGGGGCTGGATGGAGGGGGGTGTGTGGAAGAGGAAGGGCGTGCAGGGATACTGTCAGTATCAAGGGGCTGATCATCTGAGAAATCGCCTAGGGACGCAAAGCTGTTCTTGGAAGCAGGATTTTGGGGTTTGGACCCATTCTGAGGCTTTTTATGCGAGCGCTTTCTGTTTGAGACTTTGGTAAAGCCATCCTGAGATGGGGATTCAGAAGATTCAGGAGAGTTGGCTTTGACATTGAGAGGGAAATCCCGAAACAGATGCCCTAGTGCATGGCATCTCCTGCACCTGAAAGGAACATGCTCATAATTGAGAGGATGGATCCACTCCTCGTCGCGATGGGCAAGGGTTACTGGCTCAGGTAGATCTTCATTCAGTCGAATAAATACACATATTCTTACATAGGAAATATAATTATGGGTTTTTGTTTCTTCTGCTGCCCTGATGTATTGTCCCACCCCATTTCCTATGCCCATTAGACAGTCTTCTTCCCAGTATTCATCGGGGAGTGAGTATAATCTGATCCAGACGGGTGCCCAAGTGAGATCTTCCTTGTCAGGGTTAAACCTGGGCATCCAGTCCCTGATGTAGAGACCTGCCGAGTTGAAGAAATACGGACCTCCTCCCAGGATCCTGTATTTGTCTTCCAGACAGAAGAAGATGGCAGTGAAGAAGCCCTTCGGCCCCAGCTGGAGAGTGACATCTCCCTTAGGCTTCCACTTTGCTGCAATCCAACCATTTAAGGCTCGTTTAGTTGGCCAAAACCCTATGAATTTTCCAATGATTGCATGGTCCTTTATAAACTCGATCCTGTTGTCGATCTTATCTCCGGGCAGTTCTATTCGCGGCCTTTCCTTGGCTACCGGTCGACAGGTAGATGAGGTGACCTTCGGGTTATTCGCCCGATTTTCTTGTTCCTCTGGTGGATCATTGTCATTTCCCTGTTGCTTCTCCCATTTGTTGAGAATGTCCGGATCAACCGACCCAAAGATGACCTTAGGTCCTTGGCTATGCCGTGAGGGGGAGGGCTTTGACGCCCCCCCTGAGGCGGAACCATTGTCCTTCGCTGATCCCCTTCGGCGCTGTCACGCTGCAGAGATTCTTGTGTAGAGCCTGAACCCGATCCGCTGTGCTGTCAGCGCCGGCGAGGGTTTCGTTCTCAGAACCCTAGCTCAACCCAACTTTCCGCCGCATAAATCTACTTGTGCATAACATTCATATTTATATTGTTTAGTTATATTCATCTTCATGTAATTATTTATTGATTTGAAATTATATAATATGAAACTAATATTTTTGCAAGTTGAATTTTTTTTTTTATACATGATTGTTTATAATGTAAAATGATATGCATTATTTAATTATATATGTATTATTATTATTATTTTTTTTAATTTTGTAATGTAAAACAAAATTACTCATGAATATAATTGTTTTATTTATTTAAAATATGTGAATAAATGTATTTTATTACTTAAATATAAAAAGGAGGGAGAGAGAGAGAGAGAGAGAATGGAAGGGGGGGATAAGAGAGGGAAGGAGAGTGATAGGGAGGTGGGGAGATAGGGAGATAGGGAGATAGGGAAGGAGAGAGGGAGGGAGAGCGAGGTAGAGGGAGGGAGAGAGAGAGGAAGAGGAGGGAGAGAGAATGTGAGAGCAATCAAGAGAGAGAGATGGGAGAGAGGGAGCGGGGGAAGATAGAGGGAGGAAGGGGAGAGTGAGGGAGAGATAGAGAGAGAGAGAGAGGGAGGGAGAGATAGAGAGAGAGATAGGAGAAGAGAGAGAGAGAGGAGAGGAGAGGGATGGAAGGAGGGGATGAGAAATGGAGGGCGGGAGAGAGTGAGGGAGAGAGAGGGAAGGAGGGG
>APFE031360778.1:31222-50047 GCA_000404065.3 Pinus taeda | reverse complement strand
CTGACTTCAGGTTGGTTGAGACTAGTCTGGGACCAATGGTACATACTCTAAGTCTGACTTTGTGTCAGTATGATACATCCTCGATCATTTCTTCTTCTTCATAATTCGAACAAAAACAGAGCAGAGTAGTGCAAAACAGAACAAAGTAGAGCAGTGCAGATCAGTGCAGGGCAGAATAGAACAAAACATAACAGTGCAGATCAGTACAGGGCAGATCAAGACAAAGTAGAGCAGAGCAGGACAGGGGTCAAGCTGTACCAGGCAGTGCATTTGATGGATGAATAGTAGCGACCGACAGACAGATTGCAGTGGAATTCTCCCTAGTTGACAGGGAGTGTTAAAATTGGAAACTAGGGCCAAACTCCATGTGGGTCATATTATTCATGGATGATTATATTTTTATTAGACTCCTCTCGTCGAGAGGTGTAGGATTGATCTAAAGATCATCGGATTCCGATAAGTATTCATGGAGATATGAATTTATTTCGATTATGGAATTATTATCAAGCCGACCTACAACTCATGTAGGCTCAGAAGCCCAACAGTAGCATCTATTCAAACATCAACAGTTGTGTATAAATACAGGAGGACTTTTCCTCATTTGCACTCACTCATCTCAACACATCGCTCTCTCTCCTACGTAGAAAAGAGGCTCTACTCTACTACATAGAAAAGAGTCTCTCTCTCACATGTGGAAGGAAGCTACTGAAACTGAAGCTGCAACTGTAGATCCAAACTTTGACCAACGTGGACCATCAAACCTCCTCTTCTGAACTACGTTGTAGGTTCATCTAGACCTCCTCTGAAAACCGCAACTTTTGGTGGTGGAATCAAGCCGTTCCGACGGTCGACTTGTGAGATATCAACTACCCTAGTTTTGATGATGAAGTCGCTAATGTTGATGCTACTGATCTAGGGTTTGCTACTGCTGACATAAATCAGATTTATTGTACTATTTATCTCTGCTGAATTATTGAAGATAAAAGAAGATTTGATCAAAGGGTTTCCCCACACATTGTGGGGTTTGTCCCTGGCTAACCGCCACATCTTGTGTCTCGTCTTGGCTTGTTTTCTGTTGATCGTTTAATGTTCTATTTGCACTTTACTTATGCACATGTGACTGCTAATCTATGAATAATAATAAGTAAGAAAAGTAAATTGCTCTAAGCATAGAACATACCATATCTTAACACCCTCAGAGCTGCGACACCGGTTTTCCCGCATTGGGTTTTTCCGGGGACTATTTGTCCAAAAATAACTGTCTTATGTGTTGTATTTTTCTTTCTTGCTCAATATCTTGTTTCTGCATATATGTAAATTAAGTGAAGGTTGCAAATGTATTTGCTTCGATATTTAAATTAGAACACAATAAATAACTTGCGTGATTTAAACAAGTAGGAGAAGTAACATCAGTTTGCTATAGTGGGGATTCCAACTTAGGAATTTTCACTCTCTAGTAGTCTCGGGGACGCTTCCCCTTGTCCTCGTCATTCCCCCATCTTAAAAAGCAATGCAATAAAAGCGAATTGCCTTGGGAAAGATTGTTGCTTGGATGAATAGTGCTAATTTATTGTGAAAATTATCTTTCATTTTTCTACAATTGTTGGATCAGGGTTTGTCATGTGCCATATTAAAAATTGAAACAACTCTTATGCACTATATTTTTTCATATGCAAAATTTGTCAACAAGTATCCATCAAGGAAACTAGATTGCATTCCTTGAGCTTAAGTCTCCTACTTTGGAAAATTGCTAGTGTTGGATTAAGAGGTTATCCCTCTTTCCCACTCCATCAAAGTTCTTCAGCCATTGACTCACTCCTTGTTTGACTCAATATGCCCAGAAATTCATTAATGAGCCAAGGCATTGGTCTCCATTCCCCATCATTTTATACTTTTTTATAAATCATTAAATTCAAAATCGTATGCGTTTGGAAATTTGTTTGAGCATCTGCAAACCCTATCTTGAGCCATTGGTTCCTTAACCTTGCTACCTAAACTCACCCAAAGCCATACTTTATTATTATTATTGCACTCATCATCAAATAGAGAATGATTTTATCACTGCTCTTATCTTATAGTTAACTCTCTTATAGACTTCACTTTTATCTTAAAGAATCCATTCTTTTGTGATTATGGAATAGACCCATACAACATGTCTACTATATACTTAGAATTCTCCATGAGAGTCAGTTTCTCCTAAAACTTTATTACTATTATTGCACTTATCTTTGGATGGAGAATGATTTTATCACTACTCTAACTTATCTTACAGTTAACTCTCTTATAAACTTCATTTTTATTGTAAGGAATTCAAGCTTTCTTCTCGCCAAAGAGGAAAAACTTGTGATCACATACCTTGTAAATAGTAGATATGTTAGTTGTGTAAGAGGGAGCTCAAAATGAAAGAGCACTTCATTTTACTTATTCATACTTTTACATAATGGAGCAGTAAATATGTCAGTTGTGTAAGAGGGAGCACAAAGTGAAAGAGCACTTCATTTTCCTTATTCATACTTTTACATCCTGGACAAATTATAAAAAATAGATGTGTTGCCCTTTTCATTAGAGGAACATTTTTTGTCATTGTAAAAGTTATTTTAAGAGACTACAAGATAGGTATACCCAATGTTGTTTTATGCATATGCACCCACTTACAAATTCCCAAATCCAACACAATTTAGGACCCCATGTCTTGCTACCTCATTATTTATGCAGATAGGAAAAAACATAAAAAAATTGGTCAATGTTCAAAGAAATGTTGGATATTAGATCTCTTTTGTAATTCTAAGTTCACACACTCAAGGTACGAATTCATTGCAGCATATTACTCATTTTTTCTTGACTTTTACACGAATAACTCTAGCGGAGTGTAATAATCCATCTTCATATCCCATCACTCATTGTTGTTCAACTCAATTTCCACCAAGATTTAATGTATGTGTCCCATCCATCGAGATTGTCCATTGCTATATACTAATACAAATTGAATCTATCATTCTTGATTACAACCTAGATTTAATTTTTCAATAACCAAGTAAATACCTTACAAACAACAAATATTTAATTAATAGGGAATAAAATTTTAAGATTATAACTTTGTATTTTTAAATGGCTATTGACAATTAGCACATCATAGAAAGTTTGAACCTCTACACTACACCATCCTCATCATGCTTGATCTCTAAGCCAATTAAAATGTGTGGTTCGTCGTTGGGTCCCACCATACATATTAGGTAACATGATAAACCTAACACACTAAGCTCTAAGTTGATTGAACACATTTATAGTTACCAGGGCCCACCATACATGTCAAATAAAATAAATAAACCTGACACATTGAGCTCTAAGTTGATTAAACATTGTTGAAGTTTCTAAGTCTACCAGATAGAAACCCTCCATGCACTTTACTGATTTATTCCTACTTACGTGTTCCGTTACTTAACAAGTTATTTACACTGTAAATACAGAAAATAAACACTAGTGCATGCTCAACGTATTACAGATCATTAACTGAAGGAAACAGAAACAAGCATACAAAATGACACTGTTATTTTTGGACCAATGTCCCCGGAAAAACCCAATGCGGGAAAATCGATGCCGCTATCTGAGGGTTTTCTTATTAAGCAATTTCAGAGTATAGTCTGGGTGCCAAATCCGGCTTACCCAACAGAGAATGCGCTTGGCAGTAGTACCTCTCAGTATGAGACAAATGTCCCGGCTAAAACCCCGGATAAACCCTCCAGTAGCGCCTCAGCTCCAATCTGCCCCAGAAACCCCAGCGTTTGCCCTTCTGGACTATGTCAGCCTCTCTCTGCCTAGCGTTAGCCCTGCGTCACCCTGAATATGTCTACATCAGCCTCAGGAAGCCCTACGTCAACCTTCTGGCCCTCTGTGTTAGCAACGTTGGCCTCTTTGAAGCACTACATAGCTCCTGGCTGCCTTTGCGTGGCCCTGCGTGAGCCCTGGCTGCTACTGTGTCACTCTCTCTGGCTCCTGCACTGATCTCCCGGCACTATCTCTACCTCTTTGTCTCTCTGTATTCACTGTCCCTCAGTTGCAACTCCGATCGTTGATTCTATCTCTCTTAGCAAATCCCGCTCTAGAGAATAGAATGACTGATCATCTGGTGTACTCTCCTAGTGACCCTCAAGCCTCCTCTTATACTTTTCTCATTGACATATCAACGACCGAGATTAAGTCCGTAATCGACGGCTAAGATTAGATCTGGCTTGATCCATGTATTTTGGACCATTCTAACACAGTTTTATATTAATCTACATTAATAGTTTAATTTCCCTAAGTTTAGACTTAGGGACTCCATTAAAAATATTAATTATTTTAACATCTCTTAAACTGTTTAGAATCAGCCCAAACCCTTTCTGGGTATTGGAGATCTCATATGCCCCAACCTCTCCACCAAATTTCGTGGTTAGAGCACATCCAATGCTACCACAAATCAATACCCCCTCATAGCGAGGACTGTGCTCTAGCAATACTCCTCACTGAGTATTACTCTGATCATCCAACATCGGTCCTTGTGCTGGTGCTAGGCCTACTGCCCACCATCCTTTGTACTTTTGTATCCTGTACTGCTGCCCATGGTTCTGCCACTGTTGCATCTGTAAGACCGCTCCCTCTATATTCGTGTTGTTGCTGGTCCTTTCTCTGAACACTGCATCCGCAATACAACTCCTCTCATCATGTTGCATCGTGCTGCCCACTACTGCACTGCAACTCAGTTATTGAGATAAGTAACTGATCTCCCAACTCTGACTTCTCTGTTGGGCTATAGACCCTCCTGATGCTGAAGCTCCCTCTGTCGCTGACAGGTGCTCCCTCTCTGACCTTTGCGTTGCTGCAACAACTCCCTGCATCTTGCACCGTTGCACCCTCTGTGCCATCCTGCACTGGTGCAACACTCCCATGCCTCTCGCATTGTTACAGCCTGCTAGCCTCGCGTTGTCTCAGGACTCTTGCACTGTAGCTCTCTCTGCTGCTCCATCCGCATCCATCTCTACCCACATCAGCCAATCTTGCTACTCCTCTTCGGGGCTCCCGTAGCAAGGTTTAATCCAAGAGGCTGGGTACCTCGAGGATCCTGTCCCTCACCGCCTGTAGTCCGCCTGACTACAGCTTGATGTCTCCCCACTTCCGCTCAAGCGAGGCGTGTGCACTCATGGCACAGTCATGGTCTGTCTCCACCTGACAATAGCTTGATGTCTCCCCACTTCCACTCAAGCAGGGCGTGTGCACTCATGGCACAGTCATGGTCTGTCTCCATTTCCTTTTTTGCCCTTGCTGGCACTGCCTTAGTCTCGGAAGACTCTCCCTTACTCTTCTTCCTTGGACACGGGGTCCCATAATGACCCAGCTCCCCACAGTGGAAACACTTGATCTTGGAGAGATCCTTCTTCTTTCGCTTTTCTTGCTTTCCCTCAGATGTTAGGGCAACATCTTCCTCCTCTTCCTTTTTGACTCTGATCCCCTTACTACTGCTTCCCGCCTTTGTCTGCCATCTGATCTCTTCTTGGCGAAGAGCCGCCCACATCTCATCCCAAGGTGGAAGTGTCCCTCTGCCCAGTATACTTTGGACAAATACCTCCCAGTCTTCTGAGACTACATTCAGGGTTGTCCTCACCATCAATTCTTGATCCAGTGTGGCTTCTATGGCAATCAACTAATCTCGGATCTCATTCAGTCCTCTGAGGAAGGTGTCAATCGGTTCTCCCTTCTTCATCTGATATGACCTTAGCCGATTTTCTAGTAACATCCTTCTCTACACAGAAGTATGTTGGTACAATTTCTTTAGGGCCTCCCACATCTCATTTGTCGTTTCCTTCTTAGCAATGTGTGGTACTACATGGTCCTTGACCTCGTCAAGGATGATGTTCTTGGCCCTCGCCATTGCCTCCTTGTACTTGTTGTTCTCAGCTAGGTCGACTGGGATAGCTATCGTCTTCAAGGCAAAGTGCTTGACATGAATTCTGTCAAGTACAAATAAGATTTTGGCCTTCCAGACTGCAAAGTTTGACGCTCAATCTAGTCTATCCTGGTCTCTTACTCTGTGTAGTGCCATGATGCTCTTCTACTTCCCTCCTGGAAGCTCTCGATGTGACTCCCTCTAAGTCTCTATTTCCCTCCTGGAAATCCTTTTGTCGATGTCAAGATGCCCCCTACTCTGATCATCTGTGCAACCACACCATTGATCCAGATTTCTCGGCTAGAAACCCTCGGTAGCAACTCCTTCCTCTTGGCCTTGCCCTGTCAGGCACTATTCTAGCTACAGTACCTCACCAGCTCCACCCTGCAACTTTCCCACAGCCTCCTAAACCCCAACAACCTGAAGGTGAGAGCTCCTAGGCTCTGCGCAATCCCAGCACCAACACCAGCAACTCGGCCTCCTCAGCCAACTGCATCTACCCTCCTAGTTTCTGCGTGAGTCTCCCTTTGCCTCCCTTAACCTTTGCGCTCCCTCTTCCTGGCTCACCCTTGATGACGTAGGCACTGCGTTACCCTTCCCTTGTTGCTGCTCTAATAGAAACAGCGTCTGTCACGTAGGACAGCTGTTTTTTGCTGCTATTGCTCTGCTCGGCTGATGTCCTTAGTTCTCTTGTGATCTGCAACCATGCTCTGGTACCATGTCGAAGTTTCTAAGTCTACTAGTTAGAAACCCTCCGTGCACTTTACTGATTTATTCCTACCTACTTGTTCCATTACTTAACAAGTTATTTACATTGTAAATACAAAAAATAAACACTAATGCATGCTCAACATATTACAAATCATCAACTAAAGGAAACGAAAACAAGCACACAAAATGACATTGTTATTTTTGGACCAATGTCCCCGGAAAAAACCAATGCGGGAAAACCAGTGCAGCTATCTGAGGGTTTTCTTATTAAGCAATTTCAAAGTACAATTTGGGTGCCAAATCCGACTTACCCAATAGAGAATGCCCTTGGCAGTAGTACCTCTCAGTCTGAGACAAATGTCCCGGCTAAAACCTTGGATAAACCCTCCGGCAGTGCCTCAACGCCAATCTGCCCCAAAAACCCCAGCGTCTGCCCTTCTGGACTGTGTCAGCCTCTCTCTGCCCAGCGTTGGCCCTACGTCACCCTGAATGTGTCTGCGTCAGCGTCAGGAAGCCTTGTGTTAGTCTTTTGGCCCTCTGCGTCAGTAACGCTGGCCTCTCTAAAGCACTGCACAGCTCCTGGCTGCCTCTACGTGGCCCGACGTGAGCCTTGGCTACTACTGTGTCACTCTATCTAACTCTTGCGCTGATCTCCCGGCACTAGCTCTGCCTCTTTGTCTCTCTGTACTCACTGCCCCTCAGCTGCAACTCTGATCACTGATCTATCTCTCTTAGCAAACCCCGCTCTAGAGAATAGAATGATTGATCATCTGGCGTACTCTCCAAGTAACCCTCAAGCCTCCTCTTATACTTTTTTCGTTGACATATCAACGATCGAGATTAAGTCCCTAATCGACGGCTAAGATTAAATTTGGCTTGATCCATGTCTTTTGGACCATTCTAACACAGTTTTATACTAATCCACATTAATATTTTAATTTCCCTAAGTTTAGACTTACGGACTCCATTAAAAATATTATTTTTTTAATATCTCCTAAACTGTTTAGAATCAGCACAAACCCTTTCTGGGTATTGGAGATCTCGTGTGCCCCAACCTCTCCACCAAATTTTGTGGTTAGAGCACATCCAATGCTACCAAAAATCAACAAACACATGCATGGGTCATCACTAGGTCCCACTAAACACATTAGATAAAATAAATAAACCCAACACACCATACACACCACATACCATGTATGTCCACTATACATATAAGCTAAAATAGATAAATAGGAACGAGATTGGTTTTTACGAACAATGAAGGGTGGTTTTTGTAATGTCCCCAATTAAATAGTTTTTGCTAAGATGAATTTATGTTTTTGCAATTGGGTGTTGGGAAATGTTTTGGCATGTAAACTTAGGAAAAGTGGGTAGAGGGAGTCCCCACTTAATTTTTGGAGAGATGGAGGCCACCAACATTAGAGAAAAGCAAAGATTAGATTGGTAGTGGCATGTGGGGCCACCCAAAAAGGGGAATTTGAACCCCTTAGGAAAATCGAGTTAGGGAGAAGGAAGTCGAAATGGTGGGACCCACAAGGGGACAAAGGGGGCAGCCAAGACAAATGGAAGTGGGGACTTACATTCCTATTCCTCTCCAGCATGGCTTACAGTCGCTGAGGGTCGTGTTGCTACCACATGATACCCTCAGTCCAAGTAGCAAGACATGGCAGGTTCACCCTAGACAGTTGGATAAGACACAGTGTTTCATGGGCAAGAGGGAGATGCTCAATATGAGGCATTTGGTGGGTGCAGAGCTGATGAATACCGACTTAAGGATGGCGTGGTCTACTGCCGAGGGAGCATATGTTCCACCCCTGGGCTCACAATTGGGGAGGTTATCGCTAAGGAGTTGCATGATACACTTTTGGCGAGGCAGTCTGAGGCACTACATATGCATGAGGGATAGTGGATGGTAGACTTCATCTACATGAGGGTGTCCAGACTCCAAGCAGTCTTCGAGTGTATCATCAGGGGTTGGGATAATAGATTTCACTGTGCAGTCTGGCAAGAGGAGGGCGGATTGGCATACGTGGGACAAATTCCTAATACTTGGGGTCCACCTATGGGATACATACAGAAGTCAGAGATTAGGGCCAGATGGGTTCTAGCAGGTAGCAGTGCTATGCAGCAGCAACCCGTGAGGAGTGGGAGTTGTGAGCTCCCAGTATGGTTAGGGGACCCAGGGATCTAGTTGGCGAGTGGATCACTCCACTTCTCGATGGGCAGGGTTACAATGGAGGCTAATCTGATTCTTTCCCAGGCTGACACATGGGGAGTCGCTGAGACCATCATATGGCGAGGCAGGTTGTTGCTCGGGATCAAGGCTAGCCATGGAATGGTCGACTCAAGCATTGTTGAGTTACCTTGGCAGGTTGGGCATAGCGCTGATCATGATAAATATAGTGGTCGAGCATTACGGGAGAGGAGGATCCAGTATGAGCATGTTGACCAATCAGACATGACCAAGGTGTCACGATGTCAGCAGGATAGGTTCATTCTTCGATGAGCAAGGGATTCTGGCATAGCAAGACTTGGCAGTTCAGCTACTCATAGAGGTCAGTTGGTTCCTAGAAGGGAAGATCATCCAAATCTTCCACTGGGTTTTAGTGACTCATTGGTGGTGTGGGGGACTTCACCAGTGTGGCAGGATGATCAGCAGAAGGAGATCAGGGGAAGCCTAGGTAGACGAGGGTTCAATCCCACAAGGATTGGATTGCGTCTTCAGGGGTCTACTCCTAAAGTGCACAAGAGAGACTATTCAGTAGAGAAATTTCACAAGGAGATGATCATAATTTTACTACCATGATGCTCTACTTAGTGGCAGTATGGAGGGGGTGTCTAGTGCTTATGTTGAGCTGGACAGCGAGTGGAGCAAGGGATGCCTCACACTGATTAGGATGGCTTGGGATCCTAGCAGGATGGGGCGGAGATCAGGGATGGTTGAGTGGTACATTTGGGACCTCGGTATTGTGTGCAGAGATTGTTGGAGTCAGCTGATCGAGAGGGTGCTTGTTCAGGCATTGCTTGAGGACAAGCAAATTTTGGTGGAGAGAACTGTAATGCCCCCAATTAAATAAATTTTGCTACGATGAATTTCTATTTTTGCAATTGGGTGTTGGGAAATATTTTGGCATGTAAATTTAGGAAAAGTGGGTGGAGGGAGTCCCCACTTAATTTTTTGGAGAGATGGAGGCCACCAACATTAGAGAAAAGGAAAGACTAAATTGGTAGTGGGATGTGGGGCCACCCAAAAAGGGGAATTCAAACCCCTTAGGAAAATCGAGCTAGGGAGAAGGAAGTCGAATTGGTGGGACCCACACGGAGAAAAAGGGGGCAGCCAATATAAATAGGAAGAGGCATCATTTTGGGGGCTTTTGACAAATTCAATTTCTGACTTAGAGTGCTCTTGAGTTGCTTAGCCAAGACTACTAGTGTTGCTTAGAACAAAGAGATTTTCGGGAGTAAGTCTCAACTCTTTCTTCGATGGACTTAGAGTGCCACCCTAGGGGGCAGCCAAGACAAATGTAAGTGGGGACTTACATTCCTATTCCTCTCCAGCATGGCTTACAGTCACTGAGGGTCGTGTTGCTACCACATTATACCCTCAGTCCAAGTAGCAAGACATGGCAGGTTCATCCTAGACAGTTGGATAAGACACAGTGTTTCATGGGCAAGAGGGAGATGCTCAATATGAGGCATTTGGTGGGTGCAAAGCTGATGAATACCGACTTAAGGATGGCGTGGTCTACTGCCGAGGGAGCATATGTTCCACCCCTGGGCTCACAATTGGGGAGGTGATCGCTAAGGAGTTGCATGATACACTTTTGGCGAGGCAGTCTGAGGCACTACATATGCATGAGGGACAGTGGATGGTAGACTTCATCTACATGAGGGTGTCCAGACTCCAAGCAGTCTTCGGGTGTATCATCAGGGGTTGGGATAATAGATTTCACTGTGCGGTCTGGCAAGAGCAGGGCTGATTGGCATACGTGGGACAAATTCCTAATACTTGGGGTCCACCTATGGGATACATACAGAAGTCAGAGATTAGGGCCAGATGGGTTCTAGCAGGTAGCAGTGCTATGCAGCGGCAACCCGTGAGGAGTGGGAGTTGTGAGCTCCCAGTATGGTTAGGGGACCCAGGGATCTAGTTGGCGAGTGGATCACTCCACTTCTCGATGGGCAGGGTTACAATGGAGGCTAATCTGATTCTTTCCCAGGCTGACACATGGGGAGTCGCTGAGACCATCATATGGCGAGGCAGGTTGTTGCTCGGGATCAAGGCTAGCCATGGAATGGTCGACTCAAGCATTGTTGAGTTACCTTGGCAGGTTGGGCATAGCGCTGATCATGATAAATATAGTGGTCGAGCGTTACGGGAGAGGAGGATCCAGTATGAGCATGTTGACCAATCAGACATGACCAAGGTGTCACAATGTCAGCAGGATAGGTTCATTCTTCGATGAGCAAGGGATTCTGGCATAGCAAGGCTTGGCAGTTCAGCTACTCATAGAGGTGAGTTGGTTCCTAGAAGGGAAGATCATCCAAATCTTCCATTGGGTTTTAGTGACTCATTGGTGGTGTGGGGGACTTCACCAGTGTGGCAGGATGATCAGCAGAAGGAGATCAGGGGAAGCCTAGGTAGACGAGGGTTCAATCCCACAAGGATTGGATTGCGTCTTCAGGGGTCTACTCCTAAAGTGCACAAGAGAGACTATTCAGTAGAGAAATTTCACAAGGAGATGATCATAATTTTACTACCATGATGCTCTACTTAGTGGCAGTATGGAGGGGGTGTCTAGTGCTTATGTTGAGCTGGACAGCGAGTGGAGCAAGGGATGCCTCACACTGATTAGGATGGCTTGGGATCCTAGCAGGATGGGGCGGAGATCAGGGATGGTTGAGTGGTACATTTGGGACCTCGGTATTGTGTGCAGAGATTGTTGGAGTCAGCTGATCGAGAGGGTGCTTGTTCAGGCATTGCTTGAGGACAAGCAAATTTTGGTGGAGAGAACTGTAATGCCCCCAATTAAATAAATTTTGCTACGATGAATTTCTATTTTTGCAATTGGGTGTTGGGAAATATTTTGGCATGTAAATTTAGGAAAAGTGGGTGGAGGGAGTCCCCACTTAATTTTTTGGAGAGATGGAGGCCACTAACATTAGAGAAAAGGAAAGACTAAATTGGTAGTGGGATGTGGGGCCACCCAAAAAGGGGAATTCAAACCCCTTAGGAAAATCGAGCTAGGGAGAAGGAAGTCGAATTGGTGGGACCCACACGGAGAAAAAGGGGGCAGCCAATATAAATAGGAAGAGGCATCATTTTGGGGGCTTTTGACAAATTCAATTTCTGACTTAGAGTGCTCTTGAGTTGCTTAGCCAAGACTACCAGTGTTGCTTAGAACAAAGAGATTTTCGGGAGTAAGTCTCAACTCTTTCTTCGATGGACTTAGAGTGCCACCCTAGGAAAGAATTTTAGAGCTTATTGGAGAGGAGATTGCTGGAGACTGTGGGTTATTTCTAGCCATACTTCAGCTAGTTCGAACTTCTACGAGGACGTAGTGGTAGGAATCAATTTGCTTGGTTGAGGGGTCTTCAAGGGAAAATTCAGCTGGAAAATTTAGGAGAAAGTCCCTTGCTATTGGACTAGATATTGTGGAGAGTTTCAGGGCTGGAGATTGCTGCACAGGTGAGAACCAAATTTAGCTTTCCTAGGGCTTGCGAAGTCTTTTGTTGGGCAGAATTTCGTGGAACTATTGCTAGCCGAGTTGTGCAAGGTTGAGGAAGGGATTTCCCTCTTACCTTCTAGGAGTAATTTGCAGGGAATTCTACAACCATTCAAGGGTGGAAACAGGGCCAAATTTGCAGCAGTAGCTTCAGGGGAAAACAAAACCAGTAGAGGAGGGCGTAGCACCAAATTTGGGTAATTTCAAGAGATCAAAATTAGCCCAAAACATCTATGGGTTTTGTTGGACTAGCATCTAGGAGTTTGCTCCTAATTTTGCAAAATTTTTGGAGGAGTTTTGGTGCCCCAAAACAACAAAGTTATTTGGCAGTGAGTTGGGAGGAGCAAGCTTAAATTTGGGGTCCCAAGTGGTCAGAAAATTTTCCCCAAACCCTTTCTGAATTTTTGTGGGTTTGGTAATAGGAGTCCTCGGTTAATTTTGCAGAATTTTCTGGTCAGTGTTTCTAGTAGAAATCAGTGTTCCAATCAACAACCAATAGTAGAAATTATTAGAGAAGGGCACAATTCACTCTAGGACCATTTCCATCACTTGGGTCTGTGAGATATTTCTGGGATTTGTTGGGCTTATTGAGGAGAGGTGTCGGCTAAAATTTCAAAATTTTTTGAGCACATTTGAAGCCAATGCATCCATTTCCCTTCAGTAACAACGTCTAGATTTTCCAGGGCAGCGAAGAGATTCCCCGGGTTGAGTCATTGCAGCTTGTGGGCATCTTACTCCCACCTGGGTTTGTCATTACTTGCTATAGAAAGCTCAGGTGTCATTGTTCCACTCATTTTGTACCCAATTTTATCCAGAATTAATAAAATGACTCAGCGTCCAGTTATTTTTCCTTGTGCAGAATTGTAATTTTTTGGATGTGTGTAAAATTTACTTGTTCATAGTGCATGCTTTTGTTTATACTTAATATTTCCAGTTAGGAATATTACAGTTTTTGAGAAAGGGAGAGATTTCAAGTTCAATCGCATGCCACCATGACTCTAATGAAGGGAGGGAACAATATTGTTCTAGGTTTTCATAGAAAAATATGTAGAGAATGAAAGTGTTGCCATGGCTGAGGAAGCCAAAGACAAGGGTTAGCATAAAAATACCATGGAAAGGAAGGATTTTAATGAAAAAAATGTAACCATTAAGCCAATGTAGCCAGTACAAAAAAAAGATCAGTGACTAAATTGATCAAGAATGATGCTCCAAATTAGATCAGTGACTAAATTAATCAAGAATGATGCTCCAAATTAGATGAGTGACTAAATTGATCAAGAATGATGCTCCAAATTATTCATTGATCAAGAATGATGCTCCAAATTATTCATTGATCTTATGATTATGTACTAGAGTACACACGCTACCCAAAAATTCCTGACAAAAATAATCACATTTACAAATATTGATAAAAATTATCAAATAATTTCTCATCCAATTCTTCACCCTGCATTATTAATTTAGCATATCACTAGAGGAAATAACCCCAAGAGTAGCCAGACTAAGTATGAAACAAGGTAATATGGAGCAACAATAAACAAACTCCACTATGTTACATATAATTTTCAAAATCCCAGCCCTAATTTATGTGAACAGATTTTATTTGAGGATACCCATAGATTGCACTAATATCAATCAGACTAGTTGGGTTTGTTTCTTGAATTTTAAAATTATGGAAACACCCTAAGTCTGAACATGCCTTATTTATTCACACCGTTTGTTTATCCAATGTCTCTTTTCAGTCTATGTTTTAGAGAAAATTCACATAATAAACCAATAGTTATTTTTATAATTAATTAGCTAGAAGGTGTTATTTTTATAATCATTTAAATAGAAGTTTAAAATAGCTTTTGTATTTTTAACTACGAAAAATTTAAATCTACACAAACAAATTGATATCGTATGTCATATGCTATATGCTATCAACTAAAACACAAGCAAAAACATATTGAGAAGAGCTGGAGGGTACCTTAAGAATTATTGCTCCATAAGAGTCATGCCCACTCCTGCCTTTGCAATAGTGCTCACTTTCTTCTTTGCACTCGTCCCTTTATCATAGAGCAGAGACGCTGGAATAAACAAATAAATCACTATTATACCATAAAAACTTAGAAATAAATTAATGAATTATTTACCAATTACAATTCTGGTTAATTAAAAAAAAACAAATTAGAATAACACCACATATAAGTACAAGAAGGAAGGTGTTGGAGGAGCTACAGTGTACCTTGTAAAATATTATTCCACCATTTGCAGTCAGCCGTATGCAACATGAAAGTAAAAAACAAATCAACACCATTACTGACAAAGTTAAAATAATTAAGGTTACTAAAATGAAAAGGGCAATTGCCGCTTTTATAAAAAAACAAATCTCCCTCACCTCATCCATCCATCCATTCAAAAGAGGAATAGACATTGCATTAACCGGTTTGTTTCAGCTATCGAACGGCCCAGAAATGCATCTGCTTTAGAAATTTTACCTCTGCTCGTCTTGAATTTTGACATTTCCCTCTTTACTATGAGCTCGTGCTCTGGCTCTTGGACGTTGAATTCACACCCACACCATACATAAACACAATAACAATATCTTTTGCATACAAGTTTAAAAAATATTGTGAAGAGTTGCCTAATGCAGTGAGAGAGAAAAATTAAGAAAAAGATGGATACCAACTGGGAATGCCACTTGGTCAAATGTAAATAGTTTAAAAAATATTGTGAAGAGTTGCCAAATGCAGTGAGAGAGAAAAATTAAGAAAAAGATGGATACCAACTGGGAATGCCACTTGGTCAAATGAATTTACAGGTAGGATCAATGAATTAAACAAATCCCAATTAATACTTCCTCTGCTACCAGCTTTACTTCTTTAATAGCTTCCCCTACCAAATATTGTCCGTGTTCTAACGCCTCGCTTTGCTGCTTAAACCACCAATTGTTGCTTAGGTCCTTCTGAACCTGTTGCTGCAGGTTCCGAATGAAATGCGATGCTACATCCATTGATTAAATGTGATGTGAGCTTCGCTGGTTGTTTTTTTAGAGTGCTAATAATTTATTAAGAGACCACATTGATGTTAGCGTGCATGCTTAGAGACATCAACCAACATCATATATTATATCCTTTATCATTTATAAAATATGTGGAATCCTGGTTTACGCTTCCGCTGTCCAAATATGTCGATGATATTAATTTTAGGCTATTAAATGTACAAATGTACTCAGATCAAAGGGTTTGTCTCCTTTATTATTTTGTACATTTATAAATAATAATAAATTTAAGTTAATTACTTAAATTTATATTATTTTATAACAAAATTAAATTTATGTATAATATATTTAATTAATTTTTATTTATAATAAATATAATAAATAATTTATTTTTTATCAATTTTATTTAAAAAGTTTAATAAATATATTATTAAAATGCAATTGATGTGTAATATTATATATATATATATAATAATATATATAAAACAAATTATTTCAAATAATTTAATTGAAAAGTTTAATTTAGTTAGTTATTATGTTATTACATTGAGATTTAATTAACAATAATATTGTAATTTTTATGGGGTGTAAAAGTTACAAGGTGTTTATAGAAAAAATCTATTTATGTTAAGTTATGGTATTGCCTAGGCCTAGTGTAAACATCATGCAATGATTTTGATGGTTTAAATGCTCTTGGCGTAGCTACTCAAACCACAAATTATCTATATCAATCATCTAAATACTAAGTGGGTTTGAGGCGATTTGGGATGGGTGACTTCCCAAGTCCTAGTTACCGAGTGCACCCGGAAGTGGTGATTGACGCTATGTGATTCATTTCACTAGTTTCAATCCCACTTCTTCACCCCTGTGAGCATCAATCTGATGCAATTAGTGCTAAGTGGACTATTCAAATTCATGAGAAATTAGTTAGTTATGACTACCTCTCCTGGTTACCAAGTGCACTCGGAAGTGATGATTCATGCTATGTGATTCATTTCACTAGTTTCAATCCCACTTCTTCACCCTTATGTTGTGAGCATCAATCCGATGCAATTAGTGCTAAATGAACTGATCAAAATTCATGAGAAATTAGTCATTTACGACTACCTCTCATGAAAATGGTCATACGTGAATGACTTACAAAAATAATATCTCATACAAATATTTAATATATTAATAAAAATCATTATAATAAAATATAATTATTTGTTAATAAAAAAAAAAAAAATCATTATAATATTACATTATAATATTTATATAATAAGAGTGAAAAGATAAAGAATGCAAGAATCGCCGGTGGGTAGAAGGATTTGTGTTTGTTTTCTCACAATGTCCACGTTGGGTTTTCTTTTATGCATGAAATGTGGTATTCATCTTCTTCATCCAACAAAAGGCCCAAGAACAAAGCCTATCACAGGGAACACCAACTGGACCATGCGATTGAGTTTCAGAAGAAACCCCAACTAGTGCTGCAACTCAAGGGAATCTTGAGCGGGAAAAAAGTTGAGTCCATGTTCCTTAGAGACCTAGAAAAAGAAGTGTGTTTAATAAATAAAAATGCAATTTCATGGCCACCGTTGAGACATACCCACCCAAGGATTTTCAAGGTAAGTGGGGGCACAGGAGACCCCTGTAATTTACAGATGAAACTAAATTCATCTTGAAAGATGAAGTTATAGTTAGAGAGCAGATGGAACCAATTGCTGTCAATAACCTTAGAAAATTGCTTATGGAGTCCATTGATCGAAGGATTGCATTATTTAAGATAGAGCAGATTAAGCAAGAGATCAGTTTGCCATATGATTTTGCAGAGAGTTTAGTACCCAAGTACTCACAGTTTTTCAAGCTAATGGATGTTTCTGGTGACCCATATCTTGTTTTGGAGAATTGGGATCCTTCATTGGCAGTTGCTGCAAGAGAATTAATTGCAGAACCCAACGGAGTCACATTAACCAAGAGGACTGATGAGGTATTTAGAAGATATGGCAAAGTGGCAAAACATGGCCTTTTCGTCTCCCTATATAAATCCCGAAGAGCTTGACCCCCGCCATGCTGTAGTGCAAAAGCGTAATGTTGTTGTGCTCCTGAGGTCCTTAGTTTGACAATAGAGAAGAGATTGATCGCCACCAAGTTGTATGTTTTTCATACAGAGTATAAGCTCCCTTGCAGGTTGTTGGCTTGCGTAATCAGGCACATTGGCATTTTTTATATGACTAATAAGGGTGCTCATAGTATTGTTTTTCTTAAAGAAGCTTATGAAGGGCATCAGTTAATAGACAAATGCCCACTTCTGCGCATTCTATGACCGGTTCTTCGAGCTTATGGGCAGAAGAGATTATTTTCCTAGGCCGGCGAGGGATGCTATCGAACTTAAACGAGTTTGGAGCCCTTGCAATTAGCATGTTTGCAGTAAGGGAGATTGGATTTCTTTCACCAACTGAAGTCCTTGCATTTTGTCAAAGATATGCTTCACCACACCGATCAAGTGGCTCTGGTTTCAATGGCCAAAAAATGCAAAGCTTATGTAGCATCTTAAGTGTAGAGTTACATTTGAGTCCCAAGTCTCAGCAAACTCAAAATCAAAATCAAAGGTCATCATTGTTGACTTGAATCAAACCTCAAATTGTTGTTCACATAGCGTTGGTGTTATAAAGCATTTCATGTCAAATTGAGAAAGGATGTATTCCATTAAACATAGTTGTGGGGCTTATAGGGTCTTTTTGGGTTAAAGTAGTGTTTGAGCTTCTGAGCATTGTCAGGGGAAATTTAGACAAATTTAGGCATCAAATACAGTGTTGAGTGACTTGAGGGCAAGTTATTTCAATTAGGTAAACAATTTCCCACTACTCAATTGGATTTGGTAGTTGATACATGGAGGTAATTTTTCATGTCTTGATCTCACTACAAGGTAGCATCTAACCATTTTTGTCAGGTAATAGCACACTGTTTAAACCAATTTTTAGTTTAATTGACCTAATCTGAAAGTTTATAACAAGTGAGCAGAGATGGCTTAACTTTATACATCATTTAGTTTTGATTTTAGCTCTTGAGATGAAGATGTAGTTTTTGAGTTTTATTTATTAGTTTAAATCTATCCTGGCTAGACCCCGTTACTGAATGATCAGGCGGTCTCTATCCTCGTATCATTCACGCATTTCTAAGTATTATAGTTAATACTCACTTTTCTTTGGAGAACAAGAAACAGTTTGGTTTAATAACTATTTTTATGTTCATGTTAGTGGAACTAAATTGGCCACTATAATTGCATTTTAAATTCTTATTTATTCGCCACTAGTGCCAAGAACATTGAACACTGAACTCAGAAAGAAGATGCTATGCAAATACTCTAAGAAGTATAAGTATAGATATTTTAGGAAGTATGAGTATGGATATTAACAGAGAATAGTTGACATGCCGATGTTATTATAACATATTTTATGAAATAAAATTGTAAATACAATTTATTTTAATTAAATGTTAATTAA
>APFE031360778.1:0-15978 GCA_000404065.3 Pinus taeda | reverse complement strand
CCGTCTCGCGTCGATGATGTGGGAATCATTATGGCCCCCCTTCGATAAAGATCCCTTCCTGTCGACTTCAGCTCATTATCCAGGAGTGACCTAGAGACTCCCTTCAGGTACCTTGGGGCCTGCATGCCTTAATGGCAGGTCCTTCGTGTTCGACGAGAGGTTTTTCATTATTGACCTCCGATCGGATGATTCCGCGGGTGTTCGACATCGGCTCATTCATTCACATGCCGTGGATTGTACCTATAGTACCTTGAGGACCATCGTCATCATTGGTGGTCCCTCTCGCGTCTGTTAACAGCTCTCATTATTGGCTGGTAATCAGACGATGTTCAAGCATGTTCGACTTCGACACATCTATTCACATGTTTGAACTTGTACTTTGTTCGGATCTGGATGGAGCGCAAGACCCTGGTTCTAGTCCATTGTGGACCAGGTTGCGATTTTATGGGACATCATTACATGACTCATTTGACGGATGGCTGCGACCATACCTGAGTCTTCTTAAGGATGGCTGCGACCATACCTCTTATCATTATGGTCTTCTCAGCTGGGTGGCTGCGTCCACGCCATAGACCTTGTTTCTATATGTCTTTTGGATGGCTGCGCCCATGCCTAGACTACATGTAATTGAAATATCAGTTGTATCCGCCTGCAGTTTCTCTCCAGTGGTGTTCCAGCCCAGCAGTCTTGTAAAGCATTTCACCCCTCCCACTCTCTCGGGCTTCATGCTTTAGGGGGCATCTGTTACACAGTAAAATGTCACTGCCATCATGTCAGTCTCCCTACTGTGCTATAAACCACATTCACCCATACTCATGCTCCTCAAAAATGGCTAAAAAACCTTCTTTGCCTAAGTCAAATGAATCATCGCGACTGTTAATCAAATAACCGCGCTGACGGGCGGGCTAGTTTTGTTGTTGCGCTGCCAGCGCGGAAGCACACGTCTTTTCCGCGCTGGTCCCATTTTAACGAACAGCGCACCCTCCGTTTGCCCTTTTCGCGCTGACCAGACCTCTTCTACATAAGTTTGCGATGTCAGCGCGGCAGTTCACGGGTTTTCCGCGCTGATCCTGTTTGAGCGAATTTGTTCTAACAACCAGCCTTCCAGATCCCTCCAGAACTGGTTGTTAGCATTTTTGAGGTCGCCATCCTTTCTCTGGCATGTCTGTTCGACTGACCATCCACTTATCTTGGTGGAAAGCTCATCCCTTACCTATTCATGGAGACTCCTTCTCTTTATAAGCCTCCTCCATGGCCCATGAGCAGCTAGTTAGAGAATCTGGGGCATGTAGACTTTGATTGAGGAATTCTGAGTGCATTAGTGCTGCTCTTTGTAGGCATTTGGTGTGTTGTGTGAGGATTGCTTTGAACTTGGGAAGGTCATAAGCTTGTTGCCTTGTATGTGAGAGAGAGAACTCTTTGAATTGGGAGATCTACTTCAAAGGTGAATGCTTGGAAGACATGCTGGCTGGACCCTCTAGAGAAGGACTCAGCGTCAGGACTTCGGTTGTACCTTACTCTATTTTCTGATTAATAAAGATAGATGACTACTCTTATGATTCCATTTCCATTTGTCCTATGAATGATTAATGTAAATTGTATCCTTCCTGACTGATACTTGTCGTTAGTAGATTTTACGCTCTTGTTTGCTCTCTCTTTGCTTGTGCAGGTGTTCGTCCGCGAGGATAGCGGAGAATTGTGATCGGCTGGAGCGAAGGAGCGAGAGGATCATCTCTTAGACAAACATAGCGTTGGAATCCAAGTAGGTTTCTCTTACCCGCTTGTTAACTACAACTAGGAACCTGCAGTATAGCATTGTTTGATTGTTGCTAGACCCCTGTTGGGCTAGTAGGGATCGCCTCTATCCGTAGAGGGGATTTACCTCTCCAACACCTATCTTTGCTAATACAATTTGTGATGCAGCTGGAGGCGCAACAGCTTGGGAAGTAATTTACAACAGACTCGAGGACGAGCATCCTAAAAATATTGTTACTAGAGCAACAGCTGGGTCGACAAAGCCTTGAGGACATCAATGCAGGGATGCCTCATGTCCTTTCCTTCATAGGATAGGAGCAAGAGCCAAAATCCTTCCCTACATAGACATGATCAGATGGGTGGTCGAAAACCTGATCATTGAAGATAGGCAGTTCAAGAATTCAATGATGGGGCTCGTGGGATCATTCAGGTCAGAATACTTGAAGGCCATGTATCACATACCTGACCCGCAGGGAATCTATGACAACACATTTGTGGCTAGCTTCGCAAAGAATAATCCAGACCCCTTCAAGTTAATTCAGACTTAGAGAATGTTAGACAACAAATTCAAGTATGAAAAATTGGGTATGTATGCAATAGCCTCTTTAGCAAACCCCTACAATTATGCAGCAGCAATGTTATGTAGACTGTATGGACTGCCAAATAACATTAAGTTTTCAATAGAATGGATTCCCTTGATCGATGCTTGTGTTAATTCCTATATCATGAATTGGCCTTCTATCCTATCTGACAACTTAGCCACCTCCATCACTGAATATCGGCAAAAGAAAGCCTCCTCTTCAGATAACCTCCCTCCCTTCTATTTCTGTGCTTATATTATGGATGTTATCTGTTTTTGCACGACATTTCCAACCATGGGTTGGAAATGGACCATACAAGATCCTTACCCAATCCATCTCAGTCATAAACAAATATGGGAATCGCATTACATACCTCACTTCTACAAGATATATCATTCTATTGTATTGCCACTACACCAAATGATTTTCAATAAGAAAGCCCCTAAGTTTTCCCAAGAAGTTGCAGTAGACATGCTTGCTGTAGGCAAGTATTTCATTGAGGAATGGTTCACCTACATTAGGGTTTTTGGTAGCACTATTAATCCACACGTCCTTCCCTTATATATTTTTGATAAGCTATTAGCAAGGGAGATTGCCTACCAGACAGTGGGAAATGGCCCGACTAAAGTTCTTAAAGAGGGAAAGAAGTCATTATGGCCTACTTTCCCTATCAAATGAAACTCTTTTACTTTAGATAATTTTGTTCATGCTACTAACGAATCAACACAAATGGAAGCCCTCAGGCTTCATACATTGCCTATAACACAATTCAATCAAAACAAAGTGACATACAATGTCACTACAGGACTAAAGGTCAAGGCATACAATCATGGAGATAATTAGTTTAAGGATTTGTTATAATCAATAGCTTCTTTCAAGCAAGCACTTGAATGGGCAAAGGTTGACCTGAAACTTGAAGAATTTCAAAGATTTCAGGAATTCAAGAATGAGAAGCTTCGAGTCATTCCAATGCATCTATTAAAGCCTGAGGATAAGCCTACCCCAAGTAACAACGTCGATAGCACAACCCCTAACTCTCAAAAGGACTCTCAAGTAAACACTGAGAATACAATAGACATAGGGAAAGTCTAGGATGCAGACAATACAGTTGAGTCCAGCAGGAAGCCAACTAAAAAACAGGTAATGGACACTCCAGCCACAGGGACAAGTTCATAAGCCCAAGGCACTAGTTTGGAGCAGAAATGGAATCAATTCAATCAGAAATTGCAAGACACCCCTAAAGCTCCAAATACTCAAGAAACAGAAGAATTCAAGACTCCTCTAAAAATTCATCAAGACATAGAGCCCAAGTATGTTGGCAAATAGTCTACACCTATGGATCAAGAAGCAACAACATCCTAGCATGCTGAAATCATCCCTGCTCTAACCACATCAAAAATTGTTCTGAAAGTGACGGAGATACCTCCACTTGATGTATTCTATAGCCCTCTCCACAAGGCTGTAGTCCGAAGGCAAAGGAAAGGGAGAAGGGAAGATGCACCTGAATTCTCACCTAGAGATGAGCCAATGGATGTTGTCTAGAAGGACATGCCTTTCAATTCGGTCAAAAACTTGACTAGACTATCACAGTTCATAGGAGCATACACGTCAACCACTATGGATAAGGCTATTAAGGTGTCTACTCTCCTAAAGGAAAGGGAGAAAATAATTGCGCAGCTCGAGCAACAGTTCGAGACAGAAAAAGCGAGCGCAAACAAGCAGGCAGCCAAGCAGCTCGTACAATTGCAACAGGACATGGAAGTCTTGAAAATAAGCCATGAAGCTGACTTATCGGCCAAAAACATGCAGCTCCAGGAATTACAACAATCCTTGGATAATTACAAGGATGTTCCTATTACTGAGGAATTCATCAAAGAGGATCTATAACTAAATTCTCTTCTAGTCAAGCAACAAGAGAATTTCAGCCAAAAGCTGTCACACTTCACTCCCTACCTGATTACCAGTGACCAACTCACAGACAGATCCATTAACCGGAGAACGAAGTTTAATGATTTAAACACCAAAATCTTTGAATTTATTGAATGGTAGGAATCAGAAGAGGGAAAGAAGGCCAATCTAACTGAGATTGAGGAAACTCACAAAGACATCCTCTTCACTGATTGGGATGCTAGGATAAAACAAGCCAAGCTGGTAGTCGTGAAGGCAACTGGAGTATCAAAGAACATCATTAAGGCAATAAATCATACCCTGTTTGCTAGCGATCTCATGAAGGAGGGTAATTCAAAAGAAATCCCTGACTTAACTGCTCTGAGTAAAGGCTAGTAAGAAAAAGCGGGGAAACAAAGAGATGAATTACGAAACTGACTACGACCAACTAGGAGTCGTATTAGCAGTATCTGGTCAAGCCACATAGCGAGATCATGACCCTCAACTATTCCCTCCATGCGACTCAAAGGATGTTGCCACCTATTGCCAATGCAATCTTTCTAAGACAACTCAAATCTCATTTTTGGCCACCTCCTCAAATTCAACCGATGATCGATATTTGTGATTTAAAGGACAAGTTGGCAAACATCAAGTCATCCTCTTAGTTCTGTTTAGTTGATCTATGTTTATTTTTGGAGCGATCCGCATTTAAACAGGAATGCAACAAATTACATATATAACATAAATACAGAGATGTATTGGAAATAATACTTCGTTTCATTAATGTAAAATACTGAAATATGCTTACAAACAGAAATGGAAATAAACCAGCTAAGGTGATGGTAGCTTATCTCTGAGAAGAGATGTGGTGGATGCATTCCTCTGAACTATGTTACAATGAGGCTTGAAGGCCTATTTATTGTTGAGAAACAATGGAAAACCCTAAACATCCAAAAACCTAACCCTAGAAGATGAAACGCCAAACTGTGGGCCCCGTTTTGGGTAAATTGGTACATCAACTTCCCGGGGTCGTAACTTTGGCATACGATCTCCATTTGACCTGCACAATAGCTCGTTAGAAATATCTATCCAAGGACTACAACTTTGGGAAGAGAAACATCAGTCCATGGACACATGTTGCTCCTAGTTTTCCCAAAAAACGTCGTTTAAGGCCTCAAAACAGCTCAGGACTCGAAAAACTGCTAAAAATAGTAAATTGTGGTACAATTAAGTAAACTGAAAAACTGATAGAGACAGTTGTGGGGGTCCAAGTGGGGTAGGTGGGAGCCCACCAACATCCACCTGGATCATTCCTCCCCCCCTTAAGAAGCAATGGTCCCCATTGCGTTGAGTTCCTCCATCTGCTGAACTTAGTCCCTCGTGAGCTGTTTTGCAATCTTTGATGTGTCCAGTAATGGTGGGAAGCATGGTAGAGGGTGGTCCACATTCAAAACTCAGTGCAAGTGAAGGAATGGGGGAATGATGTGCTCCAAAGCATTGTTCCCCTCGGCCTTGGTACTAGTGTAAGGACCATGTCGCTTCTTGTACTTGTCATTTTTCAGAATGGAGCAGTGATATATCAGCGCGTTGGGTAGAGGTGCTCTGGGAGTCAAATCGAATGAATGCTTGACCTAACAGTGCAATGGTACCCTTGTGGGTGGAGAGAAGATGTGACTGTGTTCTTTCATGACCATATCCACCTGCTACTGTTGCTGCATGGAGTAGCCCTTCGCAGGGGTCATGGATGTGGCTACAATCTTTCCCTTACTTTGAGAGCGAACTAGACATAAAATAAATTTCCTATTCTGGGAGATGATCTTACTACCTTTCTTAACAGAGATCAAAGAGGTGGTGGTAGATGGGGCTACCTCCGGTATCCTGTATACTGAATTACACAAGGAAATAATAACAGAGCAAGGCCTTGACTCATACATAACATGTCGCCTCCACAAGTATGGCTGGCCTAATAATACATCACAAACATCTAAAGGTGCAATATCACATAATACCTCATCTGTGAAGGGCTTGCTGCTGTAGGGAATGCGGCACTGCTGGCGAACTCGGAGATCTCGTCCTTGGTAAAGCCACTCGATGATATATGGTTGCGAGTGTGATATAGTCAGTAAGCCCAACCACTTCATGACCTTTGCTGAAATGAGGTTCTTTTGGCTCCCAC
This sequence comes from Pinus taeda, assembly GCA_000404065.3. Classification (NCBI taxonomy): domain Eukaryota; kingdom Viridiplantae; phylum Streptophyta; class Pinopsida; order Pinales; family Pinaceae; genus Pinus; species Pinus taeda. The sequence continues at coordinate 9,579 of APFE031360778.1, read as the reverse complement.
TGTCAACAATGAATTGCAGCAGCAAACCCTTCACCCACATCTGTGAGTGGAAAAGGCGCTCCTCCCCCTCCTCTAGATCTTCGGGCTCATTCTTATGGATCTTGGCGGTGGAAATAGTGGCACTGGGCTCCGCATCAATGATCTGATTCCCTTTGCCATTCCCCTTGTTAGGTTCTAACTCAAGGTCAGAACATGCATCTGATTCTGAAGCCTTCAACTCAGCCACCAACGACTGCTTGGTATAACACTCACTTGTGTTATGAGTGGGGCTCTTGTGGAACTCACACCATTTTCTTGTGTCCTTATTTGAATTCATGGTGTTGTTCTTTTCTTGCGGCTTCAATGGATTGTCTTGGGTCACTCCGCCTTGGCTTTGTCCTTTATTCTTCGAATTAGCAGATCCAAAGTCTCACTTCTTTTTTTAAACTTTTGCTCGATTTTGACAGTGTATCGGTACGCCATGCTGAGCGAGGAGATGTCCAGGAACTCCATCTCATCCTGGGTGTATCTGCATAGGCAGTCGTGGTATTTAAGTACCAAATGTAGCTCAGAATCCTTGATACCCAACTGTGTGCAAAGGGTATGAAAAATGTTTATGAACTCCGGCACATCTTGGTCCCTTCCCTGCTGCAGCGTGGTCCACTTTATGTATTTATCCTCATAGCTTTTGACAGGGTAGTACTACTCCTTGATGGCATCCCTGAATGAATTCCAAGTGGGTGTGGCTGAAAACCGTGAGCCTGTACTTTCAACCTTCTACTCGCAGTAGGTTTCCCACCAGTCCTTGACGTGAGGGGCTGCTTTGAAAGAGCGAAAATAATCTTTTCCCTACTCAAAAAATCATGAACAAAAAAATACCCTTCTAGCATACTTAACCATTTGTCTACGACATCTGCATCTCTCTGACCCTCAAATATGGGGATTTGAAAGTTAACTTGTACCTTAAAGGGTGTGGCATTTCCAGAGTAGTTGTTGGAAGCCGATGCGTCACCCTTCAGTAGCCACTGAAGGATCTGGGCAAAGTTTTTCATCATCGCGTTCCTTATCGCTCGAGGGCTTCTTCGAGGAAGATTTGATAGAATCTCTTGCCCCCTCATCTTTCTTTTCATCTGCCATGGGAGGCCGTCAGGATTTGCGAGGCTAGTCTTGCAAAGATTTGACCAGTTCAAGCCCTAACTCCTTATATCCTGACCTCGTTGGGGACATGCAAAGAAAAACAGAGAAAGAGCAGACCGCTATGATACCACTGATTTGGATTTAAACAGGAATGCAACACATTACATATATAAACACAAATACAGAGATGTAGCGGAAATAATACTTCATTTCATTAATGTAAAATCCTGAAATATGCTTACAAACAGAAATGGAAATAAACCAATTAGGGCGATGGTAACTTATCTCTGAGAAGAATTGTGGCAGCTACATGCCTCTGAACTGTGTTACAATGAGGCTTGAAGGCCAAATTATTTTTGAGAAACAATGGAAAACCCTAAACATCGAGAAACCTAACCCTAGAAGATGAAATGCCAAACTGTGGGCCCTATTTTGGGTAAATTGGTACATCAACTTCTCGAGGTTGTAACTGTGGCATATGATCTCCATTTGACGTGTACAATAGCTCGTTAGAAAGATCTATCCGAGGATTACAACTCTGGGAAGAGAAAGATTAGTCCATGGACCCATGTTGTTCTCAGTTTTCCCAAAAGACGTCATTTAGGGCCTCAAAATGGCTTCGAAAGTTTGGGAACCGAAAAACTGCTAAAAATAGTAAATTGTGGTACAATTAAGGAAACTGAAAAACTGATAGAGATAGTTGTGGGGGTCCAAGTGGGATAAGTGGGTGGCCACCAACATCCACCTGGATCATGGAGTTAGTTACCTATGTAGGAGGAAGGTTGTTTGAAACCTCCTCAAATTTTGTATAATCTATTTTTGCATACTTAGTTAGAATAATATTTATATCCTTCTCATGCATTTAGAGAAGGGTCCAGATTTTATCAAAAACATTTGCAAAGAATGCACTATTGTAAGTTTGTGAATGCTTTGGTGAAATGATGGAACATGATCTTTTATTTTAGATATCAGACTACTTTCCTTTATTGATGCACTTCTGTATTCTTGGGAGAGAATTTGATTTGAAGGAAGAATTTGGTCTGTGTCATTTGTCAAATGAGCAAGACTTCATAGACCTGGTATTATTATCGTGTATGCATAAATTTTTTTTACATTTAATTAGTGGCAAAATTTTATTTTCATGAATTATATGTGAGATTTATTGTTTTTGTGAAACATTAATAGCACTTTTGTATTGATGCCATAAATGAGATTTTGATTTTCATATATAACTCATTAGACATGCGATATATTTTATAAATTCCTTTGACTAAATATTTAGTTAAAGGAATTATCTTTTACGTTATCATCTCCATTAAATTGTGTTCAATCTTTATTATCACATGTTAAAAGGATATCTTTGTAGATCACATAACATGCAAGAACACCCAGGTTTATATTATAATAAGTGAAGTTATAAAAATTGCATCATAGAATAAATAACTTAGATTATCATTATTCTATTGCAAAAACACTCATGAAACACCCACTCTCATCTTAAAACCCACATTGGGAAATTGGTCCCATTATCCCCAGTCAGAGCCACCACTTTAAACGGAAAAGGAGTTGTCTTAAGGTCTGGACCGGGTGGTTATCCCCCATGTTTTGGCAGCGGAATTCTAAAGCCGCAACATTTTTGCACCGGAAGGAGGGCCTTTAGCTATGAATGGAATATAAACCTAAAGATCATTCAGAAAGCATTCACAAGAGTCAAAACCCTTCCACCACTTCTATACCTTCTATATCTCGTTCAGAATCCCCTGACCAACAATCTGAAGTTGTAGAAACATCTCTCTCATCTCGTGAAGTAGTAAGGCAACCACCATCTCCAGATTATATTCCCGAATCTCCCGAAGTTCATTCTTTGATACAGAAACTGGAACAAATATCCATTTCTGCTGAGAAACCAGGGAGACCCGAATTATCTGAAGAAAGTGTTACCTCCTTATTACAACAAACTGTTGTATTGACTAGACTGCAAAGTGAGAAACTTGGGTCACTCCTTTTGAGTTCCTTATCCCTCCATGATGTAGGAAAGTCATTTCATCAGTATTCGAATCAAATACTAGCAATATCACTTCACTTTTCCACCTATATATTCCTTCATCCACTTCTACTTAATCCACTACTTCTCAAATATCCACTTCCCCTGTTAGTACTACAATTATCGATACTAACCCAGTAGTAAGTTCTTTGCCATCTATACCTACTTCTGGACCGACCTTCCCATTTTCTCAGTCCTCAACTCAAGTTATGGCCAATCAACCTACTCAACCATGGATGAATCCTGGTGTTTTCCTCATTGCAAATCCAAATGCGCTCTGAACAAATCCAAAAAAATGGTTGCCTAAGTATAATCCTGATAATGCTCTCTCGGCCAAAGAACATCTAAAAAAATTTATGTTAGCCATGAATCTCAATGGGGTTGCACATGAAGATGTTGTAATCAGACTGTTTCCTTATACCTTCCAAGGATCTACTGGATCTTGGTATTTTTCCCTTCCTGCGGGTTCAATTAGAGGTTGGGATACTTTTCAAGAGTTATTTCTTGCAAAATTTGGTGATGATAGAACTGTAACATCCTTGATCAATGATCTTTCTAATTTAAAAGCTAATACATATGAAAAGATCAAAGGTTTCAACTCCAGCTTTAACAAATTTCTAAACAAAATCCTAGCTACCTTTAAACCTACTATTGATGTACAAATAGAATGGTATATATCATCTCTTCCTTCTAATATTGCAATCTTTGTAGATAGGGCCAATAAGGTTACCCTTGTAGAAAACATGAAAGAAGCCCTATCTATAGAAAGAAGAATCTTAGCTTTAGAAAAAAGATCACAAATAGATGAGAGGAAGACTAAGAAAGTAACGTTTAAAGATGACTTTAAATTGAAAACTTCAAAGGACCCTTTCGATCTGGAAGGCCTTCAGAAAATGTTAAAAACAATGTCAAATGAAATGGTAGAAATTAAAAAACAGGTCGTAGAATCTTCTGCTCCTAAAAGACCTTTCCGATCATATAAAAATAACTCCTATTTTGCATCACAACCTCCAAACACCATTTCAAATGCTGAATCTGACCAAAATCAACAGAAAATTCACCAAACGATGAAGAAGTCGAAACAGAAGAAGAAATTGACCTAAATGGATGTGGGATTTTATTCTCCTAATTGAAGAAGAGGCACAAGCAATGCTCGTAACTACCAAAAGAAAAAATTCTCCTGACACATATACCACTAATCAGAAGCAAAAATTTGCAACTCCTACAAAAGAGAAAATAGTAACTAAGAAATCTAAAACCAACCAAATCGACCTTATTCCTCCAGACTCCCCGAATCCTTCAAAAACATTAGTAATCTCAGATACGGTCAAATATAATATAGTGGAAGACGTGAAAAAGACCAGAGCTTACATCACGTTGCATGAGATCACAAAAATCAAATAGCAACAAAAAATCATGTTAAAAGAATTGAAAGCAGTTCCAATATCTCCCCTGCCATCTGTTGTAGTTACTCAAGCCGCCTACAATATGGAAAAACCTCCTTCATCCTCAAATAAAGTAGATCCTTCAAATCTAATTCTGATTTACGATCGATCTATTTCTCAGGTCCCTCCCTTTCTTCTTACTTATGAAATTTTCAACAGGAATGTTCATAACTGCCTTGTTGACTTAGGATCCTCCTTGAACATAATTCCAAGCGTTGTGTGTACTAAATTGAGCATTACACCTCAAAAATCTGCAGTACACATAGTTCAGTTAGACAGGATGAAAGTAGAGGTACTTGGAGAAATAAAATCACTTTCAATTAGGCTTTCCTCTAATCCAAAAGTTTCACAAATAATTGATATATTGGTGGCTGATATCCCTAAATTTTATGGTTTGATTCTAAGCAGGGATTGGTCTCAAAAGTTGCACAGTTATTTTGCAACTGACTGGTCTTACATGCAGTTGTCACACAATGGTAAACAAAACCAAATCAGGGTAGACCGAGAAAAATTCATGAAGTATACAGTCACAAACCTTGAGGGAAGCAATGAACCGATTGCCTTCATTAATAACATCATTAGAAACTATTCAGTAGAGTCCTCTTTAGGATCTTTTAATGCTCAAAGCTCTCCCCTTTTAGATAATGTTGTAGTTTCTTAAATTGAGAATTTCTCACAAACAGATGCTTCCAAGTGTTTAAATTTAGTTGATAAAGTTTATAGTGACTCTTTGTTCTGGAATCTCTATTTTTATGGTTCTAAATCAGAAGATGGTGCAGGTGCAGGATGCATTTTGATCAATCCGCAAGGAGAGAAAATTATGCTGGCTTGCAAACTTGAATTTTAGTGTACAAATAATATCGCCGAATATGAAGCATTGACACAAGGATTGTATAAAGCCATCGATCTTATTGTCAAATACCTTCGAGTCGATGGTGACTCTGAAATAATTGTGAAACAGGTGAGAAATATAATTCACTGTGTTTCTGGGCATCTTAAACACTATCAATATTTAGCTCAGAAATTGACTTCTCATTTTTCTGCTTTCAGCATTTCTTCAATCCCTAGACTCCAGAATGCAAGTGCTGACTTACTTGCCAATGTGGTATCTAGACTTATACCATCAGAAGGCTTTAGTCTAGACATATTTTCAATAGAATTAATATTTAGGCCATCTATTCTCGACAAATAATAAATTGGAGAGTATTCAATAATGATGCAGATATAGTAAATTTCCCTACATCAGAAGGATCATATGAAGAGCATATCATAGACGAGCATGAGCGTGATATAGAAATAAAAAATAATCTTGATCTAAACCCAATTCCTAAGTCGGTGGTTAAGATGGAAGATCTTTATGATTTGAAAGATAGATTCAAGAAAATTACTAACTCCAAAACTTGAAGTTCTACTCTGAGATTTGAAGTAGTAAACCTAGGATCAAATGAGAAACCTCAAAATATAAACCTAGGTCTTGACCTAACATCTCAAGAAAGAACATCATTCATCAGGTTATTGAAAACATATAAAGGTGTCTTCGCTTGGGATTATGCAGATCTCAAAACCTATGATACCTCTATAATTCAACATACCATACCCATGACTTCAAATGGAAAACCAGTTCAACAGAAGCTTCGAAAAATTCTCCCAAACCTTGAAAGTCAAATTAAATCAGAATTGAACAAGCTTCTGAAGGCCAAGATAATCTTCCCCGCCAGGCATTCTAAATGAGTATCAAATATGGTACTTGTGAGGAAACATAATGGTGATATTAGGTTTTGCATTGATTTTAGAAACCTAAACAAAGCTTGCCAAAAGGATAATTTTCCTCTGCCTATTATGGAACAAGTACTGCAATCAGTTGCAGGTTCCGAATTAATGTCGTTTTTAGATGGATTCCTTGGATATAATCAAATCCTTCTGCATCCAAATGACAGATTAAAGACAAAATTCACGACCAAGTGGGGAACATATGCCTATCAAAAAATGCCTTTTGGACTCGTAAATGCTAGTGCCACATTTCAATGTGCTATGGACATTGCCTTTAGAGGTCTAATTAATAAATTGGTTGTTATTTACTTGGATGATATCTCAGTCTATTCCAAGGATAAGAACAATCATTTAAGTGACCTCAAGCACATATTTGAAAGATGTATGAAATATGGCATTTCTTTAAACCCCAAAAAATCTTATTTTTCTTTACCAGAAGGCAAACTCCTTAGGTTTATAGTATCCAAGAAAGGAATTTACATCGATCCTGATAGAGTCCAAGAAATAGAAAAAATTCCCCTCCCACACAATAAGAAAACCATGTAACCATTCCTAGGCCAAATAATTTTTGTTAAACGATTCATCCCAGATTTTTCACAAATAGTCTTACCCCTTCAAGTGATGATAAGAAAAAATACAGTTTTCAAATGGAACAAGGATGAAAGAGATTCATTTGAGTTGATAAAGAAAGCCATTATTAATGCCCCTTCATTAACAACTCCTGACTATCTCAAACATGGAAAATTTAAGGGGGGCGAAATTAAGGGGTTTTAAATTTTTAGTGGGCAAATATTTTGTATCATAGTACATTTTTACAAATAGCCTCAAATAGCCCACCTTATTTTAAGGGAGAGGGTAAAAAAGGTAAATTTAACCCTTGAAATTAGGAGTTACAACCTTCCATTCGCCCTACTTTTCAAGAATAGTTTTTATTTAAGTGAATCCTATGGGCCAAATACCATATTTATAAAAGAGGTATGGTTAATTAATAAAAATATAAATAAATGAGGGGTATGGTAAATAAATAAAACATTTTTTTATATTTACTCCATAAGTCCCCTTATATACATGCAAGGGTGTAAACAAATAAAAATAAAAATAAAGTGGAGGTATGGTAAATAAATAAAACCTCTTTTTATACTTACTCAAAAAGTATGGTAAATAAATAAAAATATAAATAAACTAGACTTATGGTAAATAAATAAAACCTCTTTTTATATTTAGTCCATAACCCTCTTTCTATTTATGAAGGCTCAAAAAAGAGGTTTTATTTAAGTGAATTCTATGGGCCAAATACCATAAAGAGGTATGGTAAATTAATAAAAATATAAATAAATGAGAGGTATGGTAAACAAATAAAACATTTATTTATATTTACTCCATAAGTCGCCTCATATTTACGAACACTCAAAAAATGCGTTATATTTAGGTGAAACCTCTGGGCAAAATACTATGGGCCAAGTACCATGGGCTAGATTATTATTAATACCACGCAAAAAAACATTATTAACCCTAATATTAGTATTAATAAAAATAAAAATGGCACATCCTATTGAAATGGGGGAATTAAACTAGCATAGATCCATCTTTACTGATCTACTAAGCCTTGATAGGGATCAAATATAGTGATATGCAAACTAGCATAGAGTGAAAAAATATTTGATCCCTCTCGGGGCGTGGTGGATCAAGAGTAAAAATGGATGTTGTAATTTAATGTATGTTAAATATTTTAACTTGGTTAAAATAAAAAATAAAATAAAAATCAATTATTAATTTTATTAATTTTTATAAATTACTAATAGTAATTTTTAAGCTCTAGGTTTATGATAACCCATGGTAATACCATGGTATTCATGTGAGCATAGACTATTTAAAGGGAAATTCTATCGTCTTAGATCCATCTTAATTTTGGGTCTACCAAGTGCTTAGAGGGATAAATAGATTTCATGCCCCTAAGAGTGGTAGATGTGGAGTTGAGATGGATATAGGTTGGTTTTTATGATAATGAGGATATTAAATAGACATAGGAAATTATATTGTAAAAACATCTTAAGGTGAATGGTTAAAGCTACATTTAGTCACTTTATAAAATTTAGTAAAAAATACCAACATCTCCATTAATATTGGTTTTTAACTTTTTCTGATTTAACAAAAAAATTCAAAACAATTAAACCTTATCACTCTTTCCCCATCACCCTCGCAGAAGATTTCTCACCATTTTTCAAACATTCTCAATATGATATCTTCATGAAAAAGTTTAGGTACTGATGTTGGATTAGTTGTTTGAAAAACAAGTTGGTTTGTACAACCTTTCATCTTCCATGTTATTCTTGGTTTGTCCTAATGATCTGTAGGGGTTGGAGCCATTGCACCATATTTTCCTAAAAGGTGGAGATTGTTCACCAAAAAGGAAATTAATCTACATGTTACAACACTGTTAAAAAATGTGAGACCTATGAGGGTAGTGAATTATGCTAATAAGCAATTTAGATTGGGAGAGACTAATTAAAATTTATTATTTAATTGAAGATTTCCAATTAAAATAATAATAAGTCTACATTTATATATTCATATATTGATTCGAAGGATTCTCACAATGGTCACTTCTTTCAATTAGATCCCCTTCAAGTCTTTGGGATACCTAATACTTTCTTATATAATATAGTTGGGGCTTGCTACTTGTTGGCGTGTTGGGGTAAACAAACTTGATGTGTTTTTTTCTTATCTCGCAGTTGGAGTCTATGGAATAAGAAAGAAATTTGATAACTTGAAAAAGGTGGTAGCTTGACAAAAGTTGTAGAGAAAAGATTAATCTATCCTACCTTGACAGAACTTGTTGTCAATATCAACACCTACAAGAACTTTGTTGTGAAATATGATCAAAACTAATAGAAGTATATGAAAGAGTGTATTGTAAGAACCTTGACAAACACAGCCACTAAAACTTGGAACATTGTTTGTAGGAAGAGAAAATTATGTTTCTTTTTTCCAAACATGTATGTTAGTATATTATAGTTTAATGAATATGTTTTCTTATGTTAAAATTGGCAACCAGGGAAAAACTTCATGTGGGTCATCTTATTCATGGCTGATAATATTTTTATTAGATTCCTCTCATCGAGAGGTGTAGAATTGATATAAAGATCATCCGATTCCGATAAGTATTCATGGAGATATGAATTTATTTTGATTATGGAATTATTA
>APFE031360776.1:34282-51059 GCA_000404065.3 Pinus taeda | reverse complement strand
CCCCCCTGCCATATCTGCATCAACATATCCCTGTAGGGAAATGTTTGAACCACCAAAGCATAATGCTTGATTTGTGGTACCTTTCAAGTATTTGAGAATCCATTTCACTGCCATCCAATGTTCCTTTCCTGGATTGTTCATGTACCTGCTTACAACTCCCACTGCATGTGCAATATCAGGCCTTGTGTAGACCATTGCATACATTAAGCTTCCAACTGCTGATGCATATGGAACTTTAGACATATAATCCATGTCTTCTTGGGTCTTTGGGCACATTTCCTTACTAAGTTTGAAATGGCTAGCAAAAGGTGTACTAACTGGTTTTGCATTGTGCATATTAAATATTTTCAACACCTTTTGTATGTACTCATTCTGAGAAAATGTTAATTTCTTATTTTTCCTATCTCTAGTTATTCTCATACCAAGGATTTATTTTGCAACTCCCATGTTAGCACCTAAATCTTCCTTAGGCTGAAGGAAGGCAAAATTCAGGGTAACCACAAACCACGCTCAGTCTGGTAGCTAGCCCTACCAGAACAGGAGATGGCTCTCTCTGAGTCATGCTCAACGAATAAGTAAATGGAATGGTCTGAGATGACTTACAGTGAAATATTTATCTTAGGCTAGTAAGTAAATATGGATACAGGAAGCAATTTTTTTTTATGAATGACTGAGTTTCTGGGGTGGTATGGGACCAACGGACAACAATGAGTAGAGAATTTAATACAAAGGCACAGATTATTTCATGAGGAAAGACAGGCGGAAAGTCTAGCAATTTAGTTTGAAATAACGCGGAATGTAGAGATTGCTTAGGAGGGTGAAAAGGGCATAAGTACATAAATCCTTTTCAACAAAAGAGAAAACACACAACGTGAAACTTTCCCACAGGCAGAGCAATAAAAATGAATTCTACCTTATCTTACTCATAAAATTTCACTGGAAATGAATATGAATGAACTATGAAACATAACGAAATACATATGCAACACAAGGAAAAACACATTTTCTACACTCACAACCACATGAATCTCATGAAACAGAGCCACTGCCTTTCATTAATCCTCTATCAAAATATACAATGAAGAAACAGAGTTTCTTTCCCACAGTCTTCCAGAAATTACAAGCCAACTAACCCTTTGCAAATGGTTTGCATACAATAAATAGACTATGCCATGAGGAAATAGAACAACCAAGAGTTGGGGAGTTACTCAAATCATTACAAAATGGAGATGGAAAGCCAACCATTAGCTATAGGTGCAGCGTTACAAAAATGACAAATGGCTTTGGGTGACCATTTGCCTTCCTTTGCCACTTGGATAGAAGCCAAACTCTTTAAACTTTGCCTTAATTTCCAAAAAAAGTGAAATGTAGATGAGCAAGCCCACTTGGAGAAAGTTGCGAATTGAAATTTCGCGAAATGGAGGTGAATTTGGCCCTTTTCTCTATATGCACCGCGCCCAATTCTATATGCACCACGTCACTTTGTAGGCTATTTTGAGGTGCCTGTAGGAGTCCAAAATGTGCCCAAGTGTTCTTGTTAGAAAGCCTAGCTTGTCTACTTTCCAACCCAAGTGGAATTTCTAAATTTGGTTCTCATTTGCCCCTCCAAATCTTCATTCTCCCAAGACTGCTTCCTGTGTGTCAAAATAGGGGCAGAGAGGTCATTGTTTGGGTGTTTTTGACCTCCTGGAGACTCAAATCATGCCCAAATTTCTTGTCCATGCACCAATAGTCATGATTTTGCATGCTGAATCCAAAAATGTAAGCCATTTGCAATTTGGAGCTCCCAATCCTAAGCGCCGCGCCACACAGGGAGAAAAAACTTGTGTTGTGACCAAAATCTTTCCATGTGAACAAAATTGCCCCAAATTTCTTGAAATTTGGGCTGGAGGTTCTCTAAGAGGTGCTATGCTGGGCCACAGAGGTGTCAGTGAAGATTTGAAGCTGATCTTGCTCCTTTTTCCTATTTTTTCTCTTTGTTCCTCTACTCAATTTTTCCTTCAAGCAACTTATCCGAGACTTTGAACTCATGTTCCGTTCCCTGTAATGATAAACCATCTGACTCAGTATGGTTTTGTCTCTGTCAGCCTTCTCCAGTAGTCTCTCAAGGTGGATGTTGATCCGTTTGAGCCAAGACTTACAGTCATTGTTAATCTCTTGTTCCAATGGAGTGACCTCAATCCTCCTATGGTAGGCAGCTTGGCGATTCTCACAGATGCTTTGTAGCTCCATGATCTCATGTTGGTCCTCAAGTTGTTTGTTCATCTACTCCAAATACGTGATGATCCATTTGGTCCTCTCCAAATTAAGTGACAAGTCTTGGATCTTCGTTTTCTGCTCCTGGATGGTCATCCTAAGTTTGGCACTCTCCACATCTGCATCATCATCCTGAATGAGGATGAAGTCGGCCTCTTGTTCACCTGATGGCCCCTCATCATGCAGGGGCCTCTTGCCCTTGTCTTGTACCTGTGTTGTCAATGCCAGAAGCGAGGGCCCTTCCACCCCGGGTGGAGCTAACACTCGCTTTGCTGCTGCAAACGAGTGCCTACTGCCTCTCTGATAGGTGATGAATACTGGCATAGTAGTGGTCTCATGGCGCTCATACTGATGAGAAGAACCACCTATCTCATGTTCCACCTCTAATAATACCTGTGAAGTGCTGAAGAGGTCACGGGAGATGAAGTCCTCCCAAGCAATGCCCTGCAATCCCAACTGATAATCCACTAAAATCTGGATAAGGGAAAACTGATAAACACTATTATGTTGTTGCTGAGGGGTCTTATGCTGCATGAAGGTGTTCATCCTCTCTATGTTCCTACAAATGAAAAATGGGAGGTTCATCATCCACACCCTGGTAAAGTGCATGAGCAACCTGATGTGATAGGCATACAGACGAGAGAACCTCCCCTCACAACTGAAGTATTTCATGATCAATTTCATGAGCGAAGCATATTCATCTTTCAAATATCTGAATGGAAAGACTCTTGTGAGCTGCCTCAAGAAACTGGCCTTAATGTAAGGCTCATAATGTTGCCTATCCACTTCTTTTTCTTGTGCCACTGTTCTCCAACATTCAGTATGCCGGTTGTCAATGAGATAGTTTCGGGTGTCAATGTGAAGGTGAACCTAGCCAAGATAGACTGCCCTCCATGCAGGTGAAGCACAAAAAGACGGGCCAACTCATGATGAACTGTAACATTAGCCACCCTTTGACAAAATTAAAAACATGATAGATGCTGGAAACATGACATGGCAAGAGGGCAGGCCTGCAATTCAGTGAGGGTAGTTGGCTCATCCCTAACATGTTTGCCACTCTTGTGATGTCTCATGGGATCCTGTTCTTCTGAGGATGAATCACTTTGTGTCTCCATCTCATACTCTGATGAATGCTCAGATGCCATGACTGTTGTGTGTGTACTGTACTTGGGCTGCCCTTTGATGCTGGCATGAAACTAGGTGTTGTTGTGATATCTATCGATTTGAGGGGTTTCACAGGCTACTTGAGGCAATTTGGCACGATTTCGGGCCTTTGTGGGTGTGTGCCACACGCCAAACCCAATGTGCCATTCCCTTTATATGCGCTGTTCCCTTGTAAAATTTACGCTGTGGGGTGGATCTGTGTGCACCGCGCCCCTCTGTGTGTGCGTCGTGCTCTGAAAAATGACTCCCACTCACTCTTAAACACACACTTTGCAACATTTCTCTATGACCTTGAATTGCACAATGACCCTGTTTGCTTGTGGAAACCTCTATTTAAATACTTTGAAGTCATGGGTTTAATTTTTTCTTCTCCAAAAACCCACTTTGCTAATGTTTCATTTTGGCTTTTTTCACTGACTTAAACCAACACTGAATTTCACTTTTTCCTTTGAAATTTTAGCTCAAATGATGAAATTTTCGGCACTCTTTGCAGGGATTGCATGATAGGGCATTTGGCCACAAAACCCATGACTGCACCTGAAGAAATCAACTGACAACTTTTTTGAAAATTTTATCACAAATGACATTGTTTGACTTTTCTTCAAAACAGAGTTTTGAAGAATAGTCGAATTCTATCAACATGACGATGAAACTCTCTGAATCATAAATTTGTAAGGGCCTCACTCTAGCTTGCATGGCTTTATTGGACATGGTTGAAGACAAAATTGATTAATCCCTAGACCTAATGATCGAAAATGACTTTTGTCCATTAAAGGACCAGACCTTGACTGTCATGGATTTTAGTGATCATTGACAAAAGACCTAAGCCAGCAGGAGCCAGACATGAGGGGAAATGACTAGCATGACCTTTTCCATTAGATTATGGCATGCCCCTAGCAGATTGCAGCTGAGTGAATGGAGCGGGACTCCTAAAAATGAAATGCATAAAGAGTTTTGATCTCTAATGGAGGACTGACCAGACTGACTCTAACATTGGCTCCAATGGGGGATGGTAGCTCCTTGGAGGTGCCAAGAACAACAGATCTCTGGGAGAGCTAGATAATTCCTTCATGCATTGAGCTATGGAGTCATTATTTTGACAAACAACACAAGACTCTGACTCATTCATGAAACTAAAATGACCAAAAAAAAATTGACTCAACTTTGACATTGAAATGACTTGAAGACTAACTTGACAAACTCAAACCAAACTGAAATAAAAATGGTATTTACAGTGACAGTGGAAACAACGTTAATAACTCAAAAATGGTACTGCTTGAGCAGCCGACCATTGATCGGCCCTCCTGGACAATCTTCCCCGTTCATTTCCTTCAGAAGAAAAGCATTCTGACCCCAATATGCTACAATTTTAAAGGGACCTTTCCAAAGGTTCTCGAACTTACCGTGCTTACCTTTTTCCTCATTCCTTGCATCCCACTTCAGCACCATATCATCCAACTGAAATTTTTCCACCTTTTCTTTTATGTCATAAATTTTCTTAATCTTATCCTACAATTTGGATGTGTTCTTAAAAACTTCTTCTCTGGTCTGCTGCAAGTGGACCATTTGATTCAGCCTTCTCTGCATGGGATCTTCTTCATTACCGGCCTCCTGAAGAAGTTTGACTACCAGGGTAGTGAGAGAGGTAGGAAATACTGTATCAACTCCATAAACAAGCTCGAAAGGTGATGTACCTATGGATTTCTTTTGACTGACCCAGTCTTCCCACAGTGCATTGACCAACCTCTTATGCCATCTCTTCTTGTTTATTTCCAGCAGCTTCTTGATGATGTTGACCAATGATTTATTCGAAGACTCTACCAATCCATTGCCTTGCGGATGATAGCTAGTTGAGTGACCCAAAATGATGTGATATTTATGACAAAACTCTACCATCCTTTTCAATTTGAAAGTTGTTGCATTATCAATTATTAGCTTATTCAGGCAACCAAAGCGAGACAAGATTTTATTTTCAAGGAATGAAATGATTACTGCATCAGTAGCTTGTCTGGTGGGAATTACCTCGATCCATTTCGTGAAATAATTTGTCGCTGTGAGGATCCATCTATGCTAACCGAAAGAAGCGGGATGAATTTCACCAATGAAATCCAATCCCCATTGTTGGAAAGGGGCACTCACCTCTATAAGCTTAAGTGGTAAAGGCTGTAACTTCTGCTTTCCTTCGAAAATCTAACACTTATGATAGCGCTTGACCATCTTATATACATCAACAAACAATGTCGGCCAATAGTACCCCTCTCTCAGAATTTTATTTGTTGTTGATTTCCAAAAACGGTGACCACCACAGTCTCCTTGGTGGCAGTCCTCCATGACCTTTTTTTCTTCCTTTTCCACCAAACAATTTAACAGAATTCCACCGGGATCTTTCCAATACAGTGCAAAATTTAGAATCCAAAACCTGGCAGCCTTCAACTTGAGTGTTCTCGCTTTGTCTTCTAGTCATGTCAGGTGGTGGTGACAAATTTTTAAACACATATATGATATCTGAATACCATGGAGAAAGAGCAAACATTTCAGATACTTGAATTGACGATCCTTCCTCATTCTCATCAGACATAGCAGCGATCAGATTTATGTCCAAGGCGTGCAAGTTTAATTCGGCCATTAACTTTGCCAATCCCTATCCTTTAACCAGCTTTGTGGGCTTTATTTCCACATCATATTCCAGCAAGGCTACAATCCACTTGCCTCATCTTCCTTCTGGATCGGTCTATACTAAAACATCTTTGACAACAGCATTAGGAACATAGGCCAAAATATGAGAATGTAGAATATATACCCGGAAATCTTTCAATGCCTTCACAAGTGCAAGGGATTGCTTCTCAATGATGTTGTATTTTAAGGCTGCATATCTTATAGCTCTACTGAAGAATGCAATGGGTCTTTCGTGATCATCTCTTATCTGCAATAACACAGCTGCCATAGTGTGCTCCGAAGCAAATGAAAACAATATAAAATCCTGAGTGTAGTCCGGCCTGACTAGAACTGGAGTTGCGGAAAGAGCCAATTTGACCAAATTAAAAGATTTTATAGCCTCCTCCATCCATTTCACTTGGTTTTCCTTCTTCAGCATGTTTTTCATCTCTCTTAGGTGCTCAGTAAGATTAGGTACAAAGTGTCGTAGAAAATTCATTTTACCATTGAAAGATTGTATCTCTTTCTTATTCCTAGGTAGATCGATTTGTTGAATTGCTTGCACACGTGCTAGGTCAATAAGAATGCCATCTTTTGAGATAATGTGCCCGAGTAGTTTGCCTTCCTCCATGGCGAACAAACTCTTTTTCGGATTCATCGACAAGCCATATTTTCTGCACTTTTGAAAGACAATTTTTAGATGGTACATGTGTTCTTCATCAGATTTGGAAAACACGTCAAATCATCCAGGTACACAACCAAAAAGACATCCTTCTCATTTGCAAAAGCCAAGTCCATTGCACGCTGAAATGTTGCACCTGCGTTCTTCAAACTGCAAGGCATTTTATCGTAATTGAAGGTTCCCCATGGAGTGGTGAACACTATCTTGTCTCAGTCATCTTCATGGAAAGAAACTTGGTTATATCCGGAATAACCATCAAGTAGTGACATATGAGTTGCTCCCACTACTCACTGAAGTATATGGTCCATTTTGGGCAGTGGATAGTTATCTTTCAATGAAACTTTATTGAGATTTCTAAAATCAATGCATGAGCGAATCTCACCTATCTTCTTTTGTACGAGCACCAAATTAGAGATCCAATCCGAAAATATGATGGGAACAATGATTCCTGATTTGTACAACCTTTTGATCTCCTTTTCAATAGATGGAAGCAACTTTGGATTTAGCCTTCTCAACTTCTGTCTGAATGGTTTCTTATTGGGATTGATGGGTATAGTGTGCTGAATTATATTGGTATTGTATGTTTTTAAGTCAGAATAGTCCCAAGCAAACACATCTGCAAATGAATATAGCAAACTCATATATTTATCCTTGATCTTTGGTGACAATGCTTTGGACAATTTTACCAATTTAGGATTAGCAGCTGTTCCGATATTGACCTCTTCCACACCCTTCTCTGTTGGCTGCAATGTTGGCTTGCGAGCTACATCATCTTGATCAAAGAGTTCTTCTAAAGGTATCAAGCCTTTAGGAATAACGTTATTCTTTATCTGCAACACATCCATTTCATTGATCTGCACCTCATCTGTATCATTACCTTTACCCTCGTCATTTTCTACATCAATTGAGGTCTCTTTGAACTTGCTTTTGTTTTGCAGAAACTCATCAATCTCCTCATCATCTTGGAAAACTTGCCAATATCTCTGATTGTCCGGGACAGTCGGATGATGCTTGACATAGATTTCGAATTTATTACTAGAGTTCATTGGGATCTTCAAACCACTTGTTACCTTAGCAAGAGCATCAGCAATACTATTTTGTATATGAGGCACACATGTCAAGGTATATTCTGAAAATAATTTTAGGATGTCTAGAACTGCATTACAGTAAGCCCGCATCAGAGGATGCTTTGCTTGATATTCACCTCTGACCTGCTTAATCACCAATTCGGAGTCGCCATGTACTGAAATCCTCTTAGCATTCAACTTTCTTAGAATCTTTAGGCTAGCAATCAGAGCTTCATACTCAGCTTCATTGTTTAAACAATCAAAAGCCAACTTGTAAGAGCATACCCACACGTTACTAGGCACTTTGTTTGGGGTGGAGAAAGGACTGCGTACCCAAATTCCAATTCGAGTGCCATCATTTCCCACTGCTCCATCAAAATCCATGGTCCACAGACCTTCTTCCTCCTCTTGCAAGTGTTGAAAATCTGTTTGTTGTGCTTGGTCTGCTTGTTGTCCATTACTTTCAGTTGATCGTTCAACGGTGCTCTGTTGTTCTTGTCCTTCCTTCTTTAAAACTCCTCTCAAATTTTTTGTTATCTCTGGAATATCATCTGCTTCTACTAACTGACTATCGATATCATTGAAACTATCAGAATACAAAACAAAAGACTCTAAATCCATATGTACATAATTAATTGGATGATATATTGGTTTCTCCTTGCTTGTAATCATGTATTTCATTTTTTGTTCCCGATACAATTTCCTCATTTGGCCAAGCACCGAAATCATTGCATAGGAGAAATCTAGTTGTAGTGTCCCTTTCAATTTCGCTACCCAAGACCTAGAAAGAAGCATGCCAAACCTGGGAGGAATATCTGCTACAACAACATCCATCAAAACATTCTTCATTAGGAGCTGATCCAGACTCACAGCCAAGTCTTTAATGAGTCCTATAGATCTTACTCTACTGGAATCAAACGAATAGAGATCATGGTATTGTTGGGTGATGTCCAGACCCAACTTATCCATGATAGCCTTGGGCATGAGATTGTGAGAAGCTCTGGAATCGAACATGGTGTTATGTAACACAAAATCATGCAATCTTAAACTGATATAAAAAGGTGACACATCACTATCAGGATACTCACCATTTGATACTGGCCCAAAGATCATTTCAGGTTGATCATCTTTGACATTCACCATGTCGGACATTGGGTCCAAATTCAACATTTTAGATACCTCCCCTCTATAACTGTTGTTCCTCATTATTTCAGTCAAGGGAATGGATACCTTTAATTTAGAAATCTCATTCTCTAAATTAAAGCGGGAATATTTTCTACCTCTTTGACTGGGATTTCTTTCCTTTCCTTTTCTTTCGATGTAATTTGTTGATGCAATTGTTCTGCTGATGGTGATTTCCAGCTATCCGGATCAACCGCCTCCTTTCTTTTCCTTTGTGCAACTGATGAATCATTCTTTGATGCCTCAACATCCTTCCTTTTTTGAATTGGTTTGATCGGGACACATTTGTTTCTAAGTGAATATCGTTGTTGCTGGGCGGACAAAGCATTCATATAGCCTCTTTGGTACTCATCTGATTCTTCCTCCAAGATGGTGTCATTTTCTAGAATAAAATCTACATCTTTGTGTGCAGCCAAACTCTATACATACTCCTCATCCTCAGTGAGATAAATAGGCAAATCATCAGGAGTAAAGAGGTGATTTTCTTCACCTATTATATTCCCGTCCTCATCTGATTCTGGTCCATGCACAAAATTTTGCTTCAAAGGTGTCTGTACTGGCTGCTGTGTTGTCTGCTCTTGGGCTCACTGATCTCTCTGCCTTATTCTATATTGCGGCTATTGTTGGCCACGGAAGTTAGGATTTCGAACTTGTGGCTCAGGTTTGTCAAGTTTCACCCTTTCAAGAATTTTCTCTACCTTCCGGAGTAGTTGATCCACCGAGGAAGATTCTTCTTTTACGGTGATCTTCTTCTCTACTTTTGCTCTAGCCCTCTTAGTCAGCAGATTTGCTTCAACGCTGACCGCTGTCTTCTGCATGTCTTCCATTGTGGCCGGTTCTCTCTCTCTTAATTGATAAGCCATATCAGCATCAAAAGCATCCGGGAACTTCACCATGGCTAGTCCCACAAGTGGCCTTAGATGATCTGGAATTTCATTATAAACTGAATTGAATCTAATGCAATAGTCTTGGACCGACTCACCAGTGTTTCTTTTGATTTGCTCATATTCAGCCAGAATTTGAAGAGGATTCTTTTTCACTTGCTAACGGTTTAAAAATTGTCTTTGTAGGTCAGCCATGGTAGTGATGCGTGCAGCCGGTAAACCTATGAACCATTTCCTCACTTCACCTGCAAATGTCTGTACAAAGGGTCTCATTACCACATTCTCCGCATCAATCTCATGAAGTTCATAGAAATCTGTCATTTTGTCCACATGTTACTAAGCAGTAATTCTATTAGGAGTGCCATCAAAAAACGAGATTTTTCTTTGATAATCTGCGGGCATATCATCTAAGACTTGAGGCAGAACAAGGGGTGCAAAACGGGCAGCCATCACTCTTGGTGGATTTGGCCTTGGAGATGTTGGAGGAGTGTGCACAGTTTGTAAGGGACTAGTAATTGGAGTTTGAAGCTGAGCTATAATGTAGTTATCAATCGCCCGGATAGCCCTTTCCGTCTCCAAGTCTACAAGAAACTATGGATTGTGGACAGTAGAGTCAACCACCCTTTCGGACTTTGTTTCAAACAATGATAGTTCAAACTGCTTATCAAAATCTAGATCTTCAAGATACTCAAAAATGTCAGGGCATGAATGGGATTTGAACACGGGAGATATAGAGCTCTCTTTATGACGAATTCTTGAAATCAAATTGGGATTTTCATAGATGTGCAGATGATCTGGATCTGGATTAGCCCTGGTATATATTCTAGAAGCCAACGTGCTATTGGGAAAAATCAAAGGACACAACCAACTCACTCAGCCTATCAAATCCTAAACTTATCATCTGGAAGCTTAGAATTATCAAGAAGTAAGGGGATTTATTTCGTCCCCAGTGGAGTCCCTACTATGTTAGCACCTAAATTTGCCTTAGAGTGAAGGAAGGAAAAATTAAGGGTAATAACAAACCACTCTCAGTCTGGTAGCTAACCCTACCAGAACAAGAGAGGGCTCTCTCCGAGTCACGCTCAGCGAATAAGTAAATGGAATGGTCTGAGATGACTTACAGTGAAATATTTATCTTAGGCTAGTAAGTAAATATGGGTACAAGAAGCAATTTTTTTTTATGAATGACTGAGTTTCTGGGATGGTATGGGACCAACGGACAGCAATGAGCAAAGAATTTAATACAAAGTCATAGATTATTTCGGGAGGCAAGACAGGCGGAAAGTATAGCAATTTAGTTTGAAATAACGCGGAATGGAGAGATTGCTTAGGAGGGTGAAAAGGGCATAAGTACATGAATCCTTTTCGACAGAAGAAAAAACACATAGCTTGAAACTTTCCCACAAGCAGAGCAATAAAAATGAATTCTACCTTATCTTACTCAGAAAATTTCACTGGAAATTAATATGAATGAACTATGAAACATAATGAAATACATATGCAACACAAGGAAAAACACATTTTCTACACTCACAACCACATGTATCTCATGAAACAGAGTCGTTGCCTTTCATTAATCCTCTGTCAAAATATACAATGAAGAAACAGACTTTCTTTCCCACAGTCTCCCAGAAATTACAAGCCAACCAACCCTTTGCAAATGGTTTGGATACAATAAATAGACTATGCCATGAGGAAATAGAATGACCAAGAGTTGGGGAGTTTCTCAAATCATTACAAAATGGAGATGGAAAGCCAACCATTAGCTACAGGTGCAGCGTTACAAAAATGACAAATGGCTTTGGGTGACTGTTTGCCTTCCTTTGCCACTTGGATAGAAGCCAAACTCTTTAAACTTTGCCTTCCTTGCCAAAAAAAGTGAAATGTAGATGAGCAGGACCACTTGGAGAAAGTCGCGAATCGAAATTTCATGAAACAGAGGTGAATTTGGCCCTTTTCTCTATATGCGCCGCGCCCAATTCTATATGCACCGTGCCACTTAGGCTGTTTTGAGGTAATTGCAGGAGTCCAAAATGTGACCAAGTGTGCTTGTTGGAAACCCTGGCCTGTCTACTTTCCAACCCAAGTGGAATTTCTGAAGTTGGTGCTCATTTGCCTCTCCAAATCTTCATTCTCCCAAGACTGCTTCCTGTGTGTCAAAATAGGGGCAGAGATGTCATTGTTTGGGTAATTTTTACCTCCTGGAGACTCAAATCATGCCCAAATTTCTTGTCCATACACCAATAGTCGTGATTTTGCATGATGAATCCAAAAATGCAAGCCATTTGCAATTTGGAGCTCCCAATCCTAAGCATCGCACCATTGGCGTGACGCAGAGGGAGAAAAAACCTGTATTGTGACCAAAATTTTTCCATGTGACCAGAATTGCCCCAAATTTCTTGAAATTTGGGCTGGAGGTTCTCTAAGAGGTGCTATACTAGGCCACAGAGGCTTCATCCAAGATTCAAAGTCGATCTTGCTCCTTTTGCCTCTTTTGTCTCTTTATTGATCTGCTCAATTTTGCCTTCAAGCTCCTTATCCGAGCCTTTGAACTCATGTTCCGTGCCCTATAATGATAAATCATCCGCCTCAGTATGGTTTTGTCTCTGTCGGCCTTCTCCAGCAGTCTCTCAAGGTGGATGTTGATCCACTCGAGCCAAGACTCACAGTCACTGTTAATCTCTTGCTCCAATGGAGTGACCTCAATCCTCCTATGCTATGTAGCTTGCCGATTCTCACGGATGCTTTGGAGTTCCATGATCTCATGCTGGTCCTCAAGCTATTTGTTCCTCTGCTCCAAATACCTGATGATCCATTTGGCCCTCTCCAAATTGAGTGACAAGTCTTGGATCTCCATTTTCTGCTCCTGGATGGTCATCCTAAGTTTGGCACTCTCCACATCTGCATCATCATCATCTTCAATACTTAAGTTGGCTCATTGATAGTTATAAACAATTGCTTTCACTTTCTCAAAGTGATTTAGGATATTGCATATTCATTATACATTGCATTAGGGTAGTTTAGTCATTTTAGTTTTTGGGTGTGTGAAGTGGTTTCAAGAAAAGAAAAAGAAAAAGTATTTTTCTTTATAGAAGTTTCACAGAACCCACGTAGAGATCTCTTTTCATCAAAGAAAAAATGATTGCATTCATATAGTTAGTTTTTTATTGATTTCTTTTGTGTCATACGAACACCATTGGTTTCACTTCCATCTATACCCTTGACTTAAAAGAACAACCCTTAAAATCAAGCGCTCAATTAAAATAAACTAGACCTTTTGTATTGTCATCAAAATACACCAAAAAGTTTAGGTTTATTAGGGCCTTGGATTAGGTGAGAGGAGAGTTAACTCTCCAAGACCGCTCTAAATTACAAAACATAGAAGTTTGATTAATGAGAGAAATCTAATAGCGTTAGGGAGACTGGGAAATCTCTGTAACTGGGAGTAAACCATGACGGTTAGTGAAGATAAGGATGAGAGACACCCCCTCTCTTACTTGTCAAATCCTTCCTCATGACTGTTCTGCCCGACTTCTGATATGAGTTGGTGACCATAGTTGCCTATCCTAGGGACCACACAGGTGGCTACGGAGGGGAATCCCGTGGCACTTGAGGTTGACGTTGTATCAAGTTTAGTAGTACTTCTGGAGGGCACCCTTTTGAAGCTTAGGGACTTGCATTGGCAAAGGCTATTGTCTAGAGGTCAGCATAACTGCCTTTGATACGTTCGCTAGTAGGCCTGGGGTGTAATTACCCTAATTTATTTACAGAAGGCCCTTGTTATTAACTTTCTTGTATTTTGGTGTCTAGTCCTAATCACCCGGAGTGGAAATACTTGAGATTTGTTTGATTGCTGATATCTTTAGGGAAATTTTAGTGAGTGCTCTTTTCTCCTAGTTAGCCTAGCTTTACAATTTTTTGAGTCTTTAAGTAAATCTTTTAAATAATTCAAAGTGGCTGACCGACCATCTTGACTATCTAGGAGACTTCGTGGGCTATCACCTATGAGTATGAGGCATTCTGCTAGAAGGCATAGGAGCGATTTTGCCAGTGGTTTACAACCAGTGGCAGCAGGCACGTCGGAGATTGATCCTCTGCTTGAGGGCATTAGTTCGAAAGATAGACAAGGCACCAGTACAGAGTTAGAAAGGAACACACCAGTTCTTTCTTGAGTACTCTTCCAGTCAGAAGATAATATCGAAGTTGAAGAGCTTTCAGAGTTGGTTGCAACTCTGAATTCTCCTCTTCCTCCTAACAATCTAGACATTTTGTTATATGTTGGAACTCCAACTCATAGGCCTTCGAGCCCGGGTTTACATACATCCATTCCTTCGATGACCACTGCTGGAAGCATGGCATCTACGACGAGTGTTACAAGCATGCAGATCTGTACAAGGGGGAGGAACTATTTCCGTCCCTTATATTACTCCTAGTGCGACTATATTTGGGTCTACTTCCATTCCATCAACAAGTGGAAGTTCTCAAGCTACTGCATCCAATTTTGGATTTTTCCCTTGTGAAACGATGTCTCAAGGGATTCCTTTAGTTTCTTTGAACATACCATCGACTGCCTCTTCATCCATGATGAGTGGATCAGCTTCTTTTCAGGGTTTCCCATTTGGAAGTGATCATATACCACATTCCAATCTGACAGTAGGGTTAATGCCTTTTCCTTTTACAAGTCAAGGTAGTAACCCCTTCCAGAGTTGGACAAACCCTACCGTTAGTGGGATTGGAGCTAGGAATCAATTTTTCGACCAACAAGGGAATGTGCCATATTTGTCGGTTAATTCATTTTAGAGTTTTCCACCCTTTGCTAATGCATGGAATCCTTATCAGGGGTTGTTAGCTCCTTTTAATACTTTGTTAAGGGTTAACTTCATTGGTTATGGAGGATTTTTGGCAGGAGTTGGTCAAACTTTGAATTTTGCTAGACCACAAGGACCATCTTTTGGTTCAGCAGGCTCTATGAGTTACTTCAGGCAACCTAGTGCATTTCAAAATCCAGGTCATTCTTTTCAGACCTTTAGCAACCTCGCCCATTTTGGATGGAATTCCAAAGGTCCCCCACGACTTACTTTCTGGCCATGCTTAATTTTCCAAACTTAACTAAATTGATGAATGATCCAATTAGGTAAAATTTGGCTTGGCCTCCGGTCCCAACTAAACTTCCCTTAGATATTCCAAAGTTCGAAGGGAATATTAGTGAAGACCCGAGAGACCATTTGACCACATTTCACTTATGGTGCTCATCCAACTCCCTAATTGATGATTCCATTAGGTTGAGGTTATTTGAGCGCACCCTAACTGAAAATGTGGCCAAATGGTATATATAGTTGCTAGGGGGCACCTATACTTCTTTCTCTGATTTGGCTAATATCTTCTTGAACCATTAAGTTGCCTGTCCACTATGAAGACAGAACTGAAGTTCTGGCTAACTTTCAGCAAGACACCGCAACTTACATTTCAAATCACATCCAGGAATGGAGAAGGATAAAAAGGCTTATCAAAGCTAAAATTCCACCAGAATTCATTCTCGAATGGTTTCTCAAATATTTACAACCCGATTTCTCAAAGGACGCGTCTCTTTCCATTGCTTATTTGGAAGAGCAGGCTATTTTTGAGCCCAACAATTAGAACTAATATATTCTCAGTCTGGGACTCTTTAGAAAATCCTACCTGATGCTCCTAGATCTAAGGATGATTTAGCCAAACCAAATCCAAGCCTCCATGTCGATGGTATATTTGGATCAATTGATGCTAATACGGTGAACCTTTTGAATCAATTGCAGCAATTGTCTCTACAAATTTCTTCCTCTTACCAAGCAGCGTCGTTTACACCTATACCTTCCCAACCTACCTCTATAAACACCATCCAAACCTCTAACCCAAAAGGAAATCAACAATCCAATGGAAGAGGAAGGGATGAGGTAAGAAGAAAATCCAGGAAGGGAAAGGCAATGCAAACAAACCCAACAATAGTGCTGGTGAGGGTAGAAAAGAGTCCAAGAAAAAGGTTGAGTTTCCATGCAAGTTACGAAATGGATATCATTTGACTCACCTCTACCCTAAGATACAATATGCTCAATGCTTATTTGATAAAATGGATCCAGTAATGCACTCTAAGTCTTCATGAATCTATTAAAAATCATGCTAAAACAAAAAATCCCCTAAAGGATCGAAAACAGCGAAAGAGGGACACCCTTAGCGAGGCGAAGAAACACTATCGAGAGACCCAAAACCCATGAAATCAATAAAAAGACAGGCGGAATAAGTGATGCACAATAGTCGTCTAATCTGGCTGATCAACAGTCCAGATCGAATTGGGAAATTGCAATGGGTGGAGACTATCTGCGGGGATCGGTGCTCTATATATATAAATTGCGATGAGCGAATGCCGGAGTAAATCTAGACCGTCGATCAAGCACACAAATTGGCAGCCCATATTAAATTAGTGGATCACTATCGGAGTATGTAGAGGAGCACTTTATAATGGCCCAAGGGTTATTGCGATGAGCGATTGCGATATATCAAATTGCCGCATTGCATCGAAACTATGTAGTGGAGTGGGGCCAATACCCATAAGGGCAGCGATATTATGGACCCGATAATCCGATAGGTAGAATTGCATATGTTGAAGTCCAGAAAACTGTGTTTTCCTTTGTAAATCACATTTTCGCAAACAAACAAAAAAACCAAAGGGAAAGGCGTTGATGCAATATTGTGGACCCAAGTAGGTTCATTAACAATATTAAATATAATTTCAAATCCGAAATGTGGGGATTTATAGCGTTTTAGTGTATTTTCATGTTAAACAAAATACACAAAGACAAAGCCATCCCGATATGTGATATGCGACCGGTGAGCAGACCCGATAGGGGATTGAA